>JAJFBB010000015.1:0-250000 GCA_020882235.1 Schizaphis graminum | reverse complement strand
TAAGCCAGAATTTCAATATTAAAGATGACCTAAAAAAAATCTATTACGCCTAAGTATATAACGTACCTATTAAATAAAGCGCTGTTTCATTATTTAATAGCTCATCTACCTATTTAGAACATGCGCGTTTTTAAGCCTACCGAATTGACAAACGTTTATATTATGTATTTATAAATAATCAATTAATCAGTCATCTTACAACTTAAACAAATTGTTCTATTCATTAAAATCAAAGTATAATTGAATCTATGTATTGAAATTTCAAACTTCATAGTATTTATCTATATATTGTACGCATTTACACATTATAGTAAAAGTGCAGCAATCTTTCTACTTACTTTTGTTCCAAATCGTTATTCTTTTAATAGGAAGAAGATTTGAGCGATCGTCTGAGATGAAAATTAACAAACATATAACAGAACAGAGATTGACAAATTTGTAATTTTAACAGCAATAATATAGTAACGTCGGTCACTGACGTAATAGTCGTACGCTTGGCTTGTACAGCGGTAAAACTAAGGATGGAGTTTAGAAGGCCGACAAGCACACCCCTTGCGCTACTGGCGACTGTTGACCACAGGTCACGCAATTCTTGACCAACCACGTTTGTGCCACATTTACCTTGAGCTCAATAGGTTTTGCATGGGCATTACAGCTGGAAGGGTAAGTTTTGCTAGCACAAAATGTGCAAGACACAATATCAACATGCACGAGTCATTAGTCTGTATACGGACTGCGATTCAAATTAACCAAAAACGTTGAGATGATATCGCCGAAAACGTTTGGCTGGCAATATAATATAAGTAATTTTTCCGAAACACATTTGACAGACTTCTCATTATTTAAACACGGATAAAATCAGGACTAGAAAAATGTCTGGAAATTAAGTGTTGACCTATTCTCTTGAATAGTTCGTTTGTTTTGATGGACGTTCGGTTATCTACCAGGGTTATTATTTATTTATTTTATATAAAAAAAATATTGTCAAACTATACCAAGTGTCGTATAAAAAAAATCAGTAAACAATTATTTACAACAGCATTACTATAATATATTTTTAATACTATATAATAATTTTATCGTAGTTAAGTTTTTAAATAAATACATAACGTTTTCTTTTTTTAATTAATATTATATTGATATTAAATATCTATATAAATTATATTTTTAATCATATAGTGGACTAATAAATTACAATATTTTTAGATTATGACTGGAACAATTAATGTGGGAGTTTCAGGGGTAGGTATTAATTTCTCATAATTTTTCTTCTTTTTTCTAATTTTTTTTAAAAAAAATTACCATGTACATAGACATATAATGTACTTATTGTACTTAATACTTATAACTTATATACATTACATGTATAGATATTACATAAACATTTTTTTAAATGTATCCTTATTTATGTAAATCTCACACTATCATTTTATTCTACATATTTTTTTAAAGTAACTAATTTATATGCATAGTTTAATACGTAAAAATCGAATTTTTAACGAGCATTTCACATGCTATAGCCCTATTAAATGTTATTAAAAGGAGTGACCGCGTTAAATGATCTTATTGTGATTTGTCCCAATTTAGAAAATGTTAACTTATGAAGTCATCTTAGCTCAATTATTGATTTTAAATTAAATTCTGTTTAAGAACTCAAAAAAAAACTCATTATATACCATTGTATAAAATTAATTAATTAAGTAACTACTCTTATCTACCGATGTCTAATGATGGGTGTATAAATTGTGTCTACTGACCTACTGTAAAAAATAGTATTAAACATAAAAATAAAACACTAATACAATGCATTTGCAATATTCCGATATATTATATTCTAATTTCTAATATAGCAGCTGTATAGACTATAGAGTGTATACCATACGTACATTTAATTCAATCTAACAAGACGTGGAGATACACTGACAATTAAGTAAATATTGTATTTTATGATCTACTTATGAAGAATTTTGTATTAAATTTTCAAAACTTAGTTATATAAAAAGAAAATTTTTCATGATTTTTCAATTACAAAATAGTTTGTATCGTTTTACGATTTTGACGAATTTCGTTTAAATTTTAACTTTAAATGCATATAAAATTAATTATGCCTATATATTTTTATACAGCAATAAAAATAACTATAGAATCTTATATTAAACCATCAAGAATGTTAAAATAACCTATAATATTTTATCAACATTTATAGAAAAATAACTAAAATACATTAAAAAATTCTTATACTTATTAATTATTCAAAAATATTGAACATTTTATGGTATAATGAAAATTTTAATATAAATATTTGGAAAAAAAAGCAAGTACCTATTATTATACTATTATTATTTTTTTGAAATAAAATATCAAAAATGTGTTAAAAATAAATAATTATTTTAAATTAAGAATTTTTAAATTTTATATCGAAAACCACTCCCATTTTTAAAATTGAAGCATTTTTTCAACAATTTCTCATCCACAAAAAAAAAAGTAAAACACATCTTGATAAAATCGATACATTCATCGCTCCACTCAGGATCAAAAATATAATTTATTAAAATAAATTAATGTTTTTTTTTGTTTTTTTGCAGAGTTATAAATTAACTAAATTCTAATAATGATTAATACTTATGACGTTAAACATTGATTTTAACTGCTATTAGTTATGTTTATGTATGTAATAATATATTATAATATCCAATAACTAGGCTTTGATTAATAACAATTACTTAATTATATGAATTTGTATATAATTATCAAATTATAATTAACAATTAGGTATCATAAGCATAAAAACTATTATTTTAATTTATATAAGCTAACTGGAATATTTGGGTTAAGTATTTTTTATTATTCGTGATCAAAATCAAAATACACATATATCTTTAAACTAGTACTTTTGATACTTTAGTATACAAATTATACTGTAGCGTGAGAATATGAGATATGGTTCGTTTATTGTCAAAATAAAGACTGATGACCTGCATTTTGAAGAACATCACAAAGTTTTAAACAAATATATAAAGGTTAAAATATTAAAAAATTATACTTATTTAAGATAACAATACTAGGTAGTATATTATATTATGTTAACCAATAATTATATTATATATTTCTGGTAAAAGTTAATTGTATTTGAATTAACTAGCATATTATCTAAAGAATGATAGCCAATAAGATATACATTTCATTGTTTTGTTCACGCATAAATAAAGTATATTATATTATATATTTAAATATAAATACTTGTATATAAAAAATATATGATACATTTATTTGCAAAATCATTCACCGAGCATGCTGACACCCCCTACAATAAAAAAAATACGTTTATCATTGAATAGCACAAACGCATTTATCCATAATTTAATTTTTCAAATTAGACTCTGTTTTCAAATACTTCAATGTTAATACCAAATAAATGTAGTGTCATGTAAAACATAAGTTGATTTTTTTTCAAATGAAAATTTCCTTTCTTACTATAAAATATTAACATTATAATAAGCAGATGATAAACAGCATTGTGTAGTTCTTTACGGTGTATAGACAATACATATAATATAACGTATTATACATTATAATCTAATTAAACTTCTAGCCAATAAGTATTTATGGGTAATAAGTTATTACCATAATAATATAGCTACGTACTATTTTATTAAGAGGCCGTTATACCCGCATGTGTTGTCTCTGTCTTATTGATGTAGATCATAGAAATGTACCAGTCAAGGGAGAGTGTGTTGTAATTGAATATTCACGATCACCGAGCTGAGTAGGTAATTTCCGTATATTTTGTAAAAGCAACTAATTACTAAATATTAATAATAACAGCCTTGTTCTTAGAATGAGTCTAGCAACTAGATAATAATAATATACGCTCATAAGCGTTATTTTGAGAAAAAATTAAAACAAAGTGTAATACATTAACTTTATAGTAGTATAGTACAATGTACATTAATGAAATTGTTATAAATATTAAAGAAAAAAGTCATGGCCCATAGGGGGGATCTATCCCCCTCGTCCACCCATCCCCCCGTTTGACCGCCACTGAATCAAATACTTGTAGGTTAGGTTATTATTCAATTTAAGTTTAGAGAGTAAGACATGTTATACTGTTTTTTAAAAGTAATGTTTTTAACTTTTTTTGTGGATTACCAAGAGTTGTAATAAAGATATATAATATTAACAACTTAACGTTATTATGTTAGTTTATTAAATACTGCTTGGAAATTACAAATTATTAAACGATAGTTTACTAAATCTACTCGTACTGAAATTGAAGTTATGGTTGATAGAATTATTATCATTCAATTCGCTTAAAATATCTAAATAATTTTAATATAGGATTTCGTTTAGATTTCTGTCTGTCATCGGAATTGTTGATGGTATTATCATTGAAATGTTCTATGTTAGAGAAATCCTGATCCAAAATGGGTATATCTATTGGCATTTCGTCTAAAAAATTTACAATTCCATTTTTGTGATTAATAAGCAGAAATATATGAAACCCTTTCATAAAAAATACTTGTTTTGAATAATAATATTACTCGATTTAGATATTAAGGTTCCGTTGCTCGAAATATTATCTTTTGATTTTGATCCACACTTAAAACATTTAAATATTCTTGTTAAAAGTTTTGGTTTGGCATTAGAACTCTTAATATTTTTATCACAATTATTCATGATGAGACTATTCGGATGCGAGCAAGGTTCATTCGTTAGCATTTCGTCTATATAATTAAAAGAATTTTTTATTGTATATTCTATTAGTATGAAATGAATATGTGCAACTATTTGTAGGTTGTAATTATTACAAAGTAAAAACGAATGACTTTTTCAAAAAAAAAAATAAATAATAGTTAAAAACAATAATTACTAGTATCAGACTTTATGTTTCGTCGCCTAAGATTTTTAAATAATCTTCTTAGAAGTTTTGGTTTGGATGTAGGTGTGACATTTATATAGTTGATGTTATCATTGAAAATTCCCATGATGGAAACATCTTGATTTGTTGGCATTTCGTCTATATCATTTAAAATATTTCATTGTATTTCTTATAGTATGAATATATTGTGTAACTATTTAAGAGATTCCACACGGATTAATAAATATTTACTCATGTCGAGATTATAGATTTCTTCGTTTAAAATTGTACTATTACTATTCAATCTAAATTCTTGTTTCAGATATATAACTTCTTCATCCATAAGATTGAGATTAAATATTGGTTTGACATCAGAAAGGTTAAAGGTATTATTTTTACAATGCTCCATAAGTGAGAAATCTAGATCTAAATCAGGTTCATTCGTTGATATTTCGTCTATAAAATTTACAATATTTTTTATTAGATACTCTATATGTTTGAATGTGTTCAACTATTTGAGGTTTTCAGGTATAATAAATATTCACTTGTATCGGGATTATAGATATCTCCATTCACATTTGTAACATTTAAATCTAAATCTAGACCACGAGAAACGTACCCCTCTGCAAAGGGATTCAAGTTATTTGTTGGTCTGAAATTGTGTATGACGATACTGCCATCATTAAAATGTCCAATGTTTGAAACATCCGAATCATTCTTTGGCATTTCGTCTATAAAATTTACAATATTTTTTATTAGATACTCTATATATTTGAATGTGTTCAACTATTTGAAGTTTTCCTCAAGGTATAATAAATATTCACTTGTATCAGGATTATAGATATCTCCATTCACATTTATAACATTTAAATCTAAATCTAGACCGCGAGAAACGTACCCCTCTGCAAAGGGATTCAAGTTATTTGTTGGTCTGAAATTGTGTATGACGATACTGCCATCATTAAAATGTCCAATGTTTGAAACATCCGAATCATTCTTTGGCATTTCGTCTATAAAATTTACAATATTTTTTATTAGATACTCTATATGTTTGAATGTGTTCAACTATTTGAGGTTTTCAGGTATAATAAATATTCACTTGTACCGGGATTATAGATATCTTCTTTCACATTTGTAACATTTAAATCCAAACCTAGACCGCGAGAAACGTACCCCTCTGCAAAGGGATTCAAGTTATTTGTTGGTCTGAAATTGTGTATGACGAAACTGCCATCATTAAAATTTCCAATGTTTGAAACATCCGAATCATTCTTTGGCGTTTCGTCTATAAAATTTACAATATTTTTTATTAGATATTCTATATGTATCAATGTGTTCATCTATTTGAGGTTTTCTACAAGGTATAATAAATATTCACTTGTACCGGGATTATAGATATCTTCTTTCACATTTGTAACATTTAAATCCAAACCTAGACCGCGAGAAACGTACCCCTCTACAAAGGGATTCAAGTTATTTGTTGGTCTGATATTGGGTATGTCGATATTACTATCATTACAATGTTCAATTATGACATAATCTTTATCAAGTACAGGTTCGTCCGTCTGAATTTCGTCTATATCTTCCTGATCCAAATCAGAAGTGTGGGGAAATATCTAGATAAATTTTTTTTAGATAAGACAATTTTTTTCATTCAATTTATTTATATAATTTTTAATTCTTTCATTTACATCTTCATCTAGATAAAATTTTTGTTATCTACGAATACCTATCAGGATAAATTATTTTGACGGACTAAAAATAAGAGATGTTCTTAAAATATAATATTTAAATTCTATCCTTATCACCAGTTGATAGATTATTTAGTAAGGATTAAGGGAATCCATGGTTTATCATCCAAGTGTGACCAGGTTAAAGGATAAAATTGTTGATATGTGTTTATGCCAGGGAAATGGAGATGATATTCATAAAATCGTAGTCAGAGTCAAATGAAAAGTGATATTTAAAATTATAATACTCTCTTTAATATAGAGAGTATTATAATATAACAGCTTTTATTTATTAATTTATTATATAGTGTCTATTGTCTATATTCTATATCAGTTTCTCAAACTGTGGTACGCGTACTCCTTGAGGGTACTCGAAATTTTTTAAGGGGTACAAATTTGGCTAACATCAGTAGCGGTTCGTGTGCTTGAAAGTAGTAGGGCGATATAAAATTGCTGATTTATGGAAAGTATCGAACACAAATAATATTATTATTATTATTATCTTTATTGACGGAAAAAAAACTCCATTTACAGAATAATATATATATAAAAAAAATTTGTTTTGTGTAGTGACATGAATACAATAAAATGTTGGTATAAATAGTATAAAGTTTACATTCAAATAATATAACAATTACATATTATGTGGTATATAATTTTACAGCTATAATAATTTTAACTAAAATTAATATTCATAGTGTTTCCTATAGTCATCAGTATATTTGAAGGAGATGATTTAGAGTATATTTTAGAAACATTATTAATTAAAAAGCTTTCTAGATTTCTGGTGGATTTAGTATTTATTCGAAAATTTAATCGTTGCAGTAAATAAGGGCAATCTATTGAATTGTTTAATAGTTTTAATAAAAATGAATAATGGAGGTTACTTCTTCTTGTATTTAACGATTCTATATTGAAGTAGGATAATACTCCGTTATAATTTGAATTTGGTGGACGTTCGATTTTAAACTTAAATGCTAGAGAGCGAAGAAAACGACTTTGAATAGCTTCGAGATTATGATTAACTCCTATGTTGTCTGATGACCAAATAAGGGATGCATATTCTACATGTGATCTGACAAAAGCAAAATAAATACTTCTTAGGGCATTTATATTATTAAAATTTTAATTAATAACAGTTATTTAATTAAATCTATTTAATACATGTATAATGATAATGAAATAATAAAATAATAATTGATTACGAGTTAGACGGCTAAAAGTAAATAATAAACACACGCAAGTTCGAAATCCGTGCATATCAAGGCATCGGGCGATTAAAATCATCACCCCGGCGATAGTGTTATTATTATGTTCCCCCTTCTCAGTTTTTGTATTCCGATCATAAATATGACGGGCGACTTTTAACATTGCCCAAAAATCGCATTCGTTGCTCGTGGATTTCGCAAATTGTTATGGGTAATCGTTTCTCAGAAATTATAAACTCCCATTATCTGATAATGTTTTCATAATATTTAATAGTATAAATATAGGAAACTTAATTTTAGATTCTGAACGAAGTGAAGAATATATTGATTTTACTATAATGTGTGTTTTTTTTTTTTTTTTTGTCTGACGACAACATTTGGAGCAGTAATAATGCTCCAATTTTTGACTTCAGCCCCTCTTTGAATAGGAAATTGAATCTAGTTGGTATTTTGGGGGGGTCAAAATTAAAATTTTCAAATAGTTTTCAAAAATATCGAGAAAAACAAAAAAAAAATGACAGAAAAATGGCAATTTTACGAAAAACCACTTTTCGACAAAATCGATTTTTTGATTTTGCTGTAACTCAAAAACCAATCATTGTAAATACTTGAAATTTTCACCAAATGTTTATATTATGGTTATCTTTTTCCAGTTAAATTTTCAAAATATTTTGACCATTTTTAAGCTACTTAGGTATAGACAATTGAAATTTTCGACTTTTCTAAGTTTTTTTTCTTCAAATGCCGATAAAATTTTTTTGGGTGGCCATAAAATCTTGAAAATTTAATACAAGGTTTCTTATAAGTTGTTCTTAAAGTGATAAAAAAAAATCCGAAATCGTTGGTCACAATTTTTTTTTATAAGTGCTTAAAGTTCGAATTTATACAAAATATTTCAAAATTTAAATTAAATTTCATACTCTCATTATGCGTATGTTGCCTAATACTTTTTTTATTAATAAACAGATACTATAAAGTAACTATAGTAACATATAAAAACTATACTATTTGTTTCAAAATAGAATATATAACAATATTTAAATATAATATATCCTAAGCTGACAAATCATCTTCGTTCAGAATCGTTTTTCGTATACAATGATACCTATCATTGCATTCAAATTTAACCTACCATAGTCCGAGGTCCACCCCACCCCCTAATATACAGCAGAGCGATACCCACTTACCCACTTTTTATTTTTGACAATTATATTATACTACAATATAAATTTGAAATTTTATATTAAACTTATAAATTAGTAATAAATAATAATTTTAGAAGGGGGGGCGACCGCCCCGTTGCCCCTATCTACGAGCCACCACTGGCTAACATGTATGTAAGTATTTAAATTTTTTTATATATATTTTAGTTATTAGTAACTAAGAAGGGGTACCCAAAAAATTTTTTGATTAAAAGGGGTACTGTGTTTATAAAAGTTTGAGAATCTCTGCTCTAATATAATAAATAAAAACTATTTTGTTCACATAATTTTTGGTTATATGGTGCCCCCCCCCCCGGCCAAAACTTCCTGGAAAAGTTTGCTTTCCCCCTAGATCCGAACCCTCTATATTATATATATTATTATTAGTAGTATAATAAATACAATTAACTATATAGATTATGAACGTACCTGGAACCAGTTACCAATTATTTTAGAGTTTTGTGTATGCTTCCAAAGTAATTCACGAAGTTGTTGTATCTTCATTTGCGAATCGTCTTCATTTTTTTCTGGTAATTCGTATGTTCTTCTTTCAACGACAGTTTCACTATCATCTTTTTCCGTTATTGTTTTCGAAAGATCTAATTTCTTAGAGTTACGTAATCCTTCCATGGAATTAACTTCTTAAAAACTTGCGGTGTGATGCGCAATAATTTACTTATAGTAGATAATAAGTAGAATATTAAATAACTTTCTATCAGAAAGATGAAAAAATCTAATTGTTTGTTTTTAAATATTCTATGAACACGATTTTTTTTGTCAAAAAAATACAATCCAATGAATGCTATAAGACAAATGATTATTAGAATCGAATATTAACGGTTGCTAATAGAGACTCATGCAAATAATATAATCAATTTTTGTTTATTTCAGCCGTATACCATAAGTCATAAGGAAAGTTTATAAAAAAATAAAAATAGAATCATTTATTCGAAAACATAAAATTAATTTTTATTCTCATTCCAGAATAATATAATACGGTACGTACTACGTAGTACTGTACCACTGTAGTAGTCGAAACGAAACCGCTAACCTGCAGAGTGCATCTTACTCCGTATACTTTAATAGGTATAACTTTTATAGTTTTCACAGTGCTTTAATTTGTTTATAATCATAAACGCACATATGTTTCAGCTATATATCTATTTACTATTTAGTAATTTAGTAGGTATATGTCTTATACATGGTATCTAATATTTATATTATAAAGACGTAGGTACAACCGTACATAATCTTATTTATTAATCTTCATTTTCTATATTACCTATTGCCTATTGAGTATTAACTGTAGTTATAAAGCTTTTTTCAATAGTTTTATTTGAATGCTTTTATTTAACATAATCATTATGTCATACAGTTTGGCCTCTCGTACCCCGCTTTCCACTATACATATTTATCGAAAAGGTATAATTTTACAATTTTACAAATAATTTAATTTTATACATATTTTGTATTATTGTTTAAATCAATCGTGTATAGACATAAAATAGAATATTATGGTTTAGTTAAATGTTTGATTACATAATATATAGTGAACCGCGTGTGTCTAACAATTACAGCAATATAACTCAATAGGTATATACGAGTAATTTGACAATGTGATGATTTGTTTAATTTTAATATTTAAAAATTTGTTATTCATTTAGATATACTCATTTAGTATAAAGCTCTGAATCTCAATACATATTCTCCAAACGAGTACCCGCCGTTTTTTCCGAATCAAAATTCTTGAAAGAACTTTTTCCCGATTAGTATTTTATCTGAAAATTCGATATCTTTTTTCCCGACGGTTATTGTTCCCGAAATAAAATTTTTTTTAAATTTTTAAATTTTGTTATAACTAGGAGCTATAGTGGCTAGATATGCATTATCGATTTTAAAATATTGAATGAAAATAACACTACCGGATTTATTATGTTATTATTAATTTTATAATAATTAATTTTTATTTTTATATGCATTATAATTAATATAATTTATAGTTTTTAAAATAGATTCGGGTAAAAGATGTTGGAGGAAAAAATTCATTCGGAAATTTTGATTCGGGAAAATACTGGTAACCCTCTAAACGACCACATGACGTGTATCATAAATTCATAAATCGTAAGTATATATTACTATTATTTTCTTACGGAATACATGTATAACAAAAACAAAATTGAAAATTCGGATATCATGATTACATTAATAAAATATACCTTTAGCTTAAAAAATATTACTTAATCATAAAGTATCATGGTTGAATTAGATAAAATAACATCTGTTAATATATATTTGTGTAAATATTTAACTAAGTATCGTACAGGTGCATAAATTAGAGGTAGGTATATGTGTACATTTTTCTGAATTTCAATTTAGAAAAATCTCATTATTTTACTTTTAAACCAATTGGCCATTACTTGTCATCCATAAAGTTATAAATAATAATAAAGTAAATATTTTTTGGACAGGAAACTAAAAAAAAATAGAACATTAATAAATTCTAATTTTCGTAAGTTATTGTTAAGAGTGTGACGATAAACTTTATTTATTTAAATTGCATGGCAATCGTTTAATGAGATTAAAAATCTATATAATAATAGTGCAAGTGTGACATGAACATAAAACAAAATCGAAAAATGGATGCAATAAACATTAATCATTGAATTCGTGCGTTATATATATAGTTTTTGGTTAGACCCAAAATGTTTTGTTTGTTACTGTAATCAATGATAGATAAAAAAATTTAAACCACTGTACAAAAACATGTTATTGACAGAATCCAGTGCTCAATTAATTAAATTCTCCATACTGGACAGTTCCATCTAGTATCAAGACTTGTGTCGGTAGCGAATACGTGACATTCTAAATCCGACTTTAGTCTTTTATGTGCAGCTAGTCTCGTTAATCGTCAAATTTCAGAACCGTAACTATTTTATAATATAGAAAAGTGAATTTTTGCAATGATGGATGTAAAATAAAAAATGTGTAGGAAAAAGAGTCAAGAAACTAGTCTAGTAATAGCTGGTAAGAGTTTAATATATGCTAAAATAATATGGTTAAGTTAATTTGATTAATTAATTTTTAATTTTAAAGTAGTAAAAAAAATGTTTATTCTAATAAGATAATATAAATATATTCCAAGATAGGTTACGAAGATTAGATTACTGCTATATCATTCTTTGAAACAATAAGAGTTTTATTAAAATTATAGCAAATTAAGTTAAATTAGACCATACATAAAACTAAAGTAAATCTAATTGTATATCAATTATTTAGGTAACTCTACAACAAAAATTAAAAAACCATTTTAATAAAAACTATATTTTTTTATCCAGCTTTCAAAAAGTCATAATTTAATAAAGTTTGGTTGTAAAACGATTTATCAGTTTTTAAATGAACCTGGTGAGATTATAGTTTTTCCACCTATGCCAAAAACTTTTGAAGAACCGTTCTTTAAATTACTTTGTGAATGAATTGAAATTACAATTGGTTTAGTTACACCTGACATGTTAGCCTGCAAGGTTTGGAATGAATTGCAAACTCATATGATAAACTTCGATAGATAGAAAAGAACATATTCTATGAAAATAAAAGGAAATAAGCTTCATATCTACCTACTTCAATTGATTAAGCTAATAAGGTATTACTTATTAAATATATCTTTTGAAACCCAGACATTCTTTATTGAACACTTTGTAGGTATATATTTGTAAATTTGTAATAATAATTATTGTAACAAGTACCACATAGTCATGATATAAAGGCTGTATATAAATGTATAATATAGTCAGATTTTTACTATGTAAGTAAGTAGGTATTTAAACTATGCATATAAGTCGACAAATAACCAAAACGCGGTCCAACGTGCGTATTACATTGAATGAAATTGATAAACAGCTATTCGTGACCATAGCCGTGACGCATTTACACCACCGCTACCGCCACCTTCGTATATATTTATATACAGTGTATAGCCATCGTTGGGGCATTACACCCCGCCGAAAATCGTATTCCATCGCGTGGTCAAGTCTTAGATTATATATACATAGGTATTAGGTACCCATTGGCCTACTTACGAACTGAGTAAGTGCGTGTACTTGTGCTTTATTATATTTATATGTACCTATTGTACCTACTAAACTTCGCGTTTCTGATCATATTAATATTATTTAACTTTATATAACCTACTTAAATTATATATTTGGTCCCTCGAGACAGTTTTATCAGAAACTATATAATGAATTGATGTGTGATGGTGTTGATGAAATCTCTTTTAAAAGCATTGTTTTTAAATACATATGGGAAAAAGAGAGGAAACTTAGAATCACAATGTTATTCTTTAAATACATACACTGATAACAAAATTTCTAACTGACCAGTAAAAGCATATAGGTAAATACTTAAATAGCAAAAGTTTTTCAAATTGATACACTAGACATGGTACTAAAAAAGAGCCAAAGGCAAGAAAATTGTATACTTGTATTTGAATCAGGATTGTATGTGAGTAAGGAAAATCCTTGACTAGGCAATTTTTCTGATGATGTAGTATGTTCCAGTCACGTAAACCTATTAAGATTTTGGAAATCAAATTTGTTTAACTACCCACGGCTATTTTATCATGGAACGCAGTTTGGTCAGCTAGTCTCAACCCTAAAATAAAATGATAAGAATTTTGTACACACAATACACGAAAAACATTATAACAATTAGCGGTTAGCGCACTCTTTGTGAATCAATATAATATAATATTATATTATATTATAACATAATATAAAATCGCGTACACGGTACTCAATAGGTAGATATATAATATTAAAATATAATAAAAAAAAGTAGCGATTAGCGAACACCGCCTACACAATACAATATTATAATCAATATTAAATACCCATATTATAATCATTTATCATGTAGATTAACATAATAACATACTTACATTTCAATAGTAAAAATAATTAGCGAATTTTTATTACTTATTAATAACTGATACGGTATGCGGGTGGCAGCGGTGGTTGTCAAAATGTGACAAGCGCTTCAGGTGGAAGCTTATTATACTGGATTATATATTTGACGATCTTACTGTTAATTTTATTACTGGGATGCATCATGCATCATAACCCGGGTTAGTTATATATATCATAGTTGTTTTGCTTACGATCTTTTTCAGTCGCGTAAGTGTGGTGTGTATAGAATACGTAGGTATGATAATTTATGCTGTTAGACGAATACTGTCGAGTAAGTATGTCAATTTTGGATATTTATCGTAGGGAAATACTTTTTTACTGTGGGAGGAGTCGTGGTAATATATTATTACGATAAAGTTTTATTTTATTACAAATGAGTATTATTTTCATAACAGAAAAATTACAATCATTAAAAAAAAAAAATAATAAATGACCGCAGATAATTAAAATGTTTACCAAAATATATTTATGTTAGTACTTTCTGAAAATAATATAATTTTTAAAATAACTTAACTATTACTATATTTGAACTGTAAGTAATGTAAATATATAAGTTTGAAATTGTTTAACTTTTTAAATTTATAATAACAAAGTTCTTTATTTTGGCCAATAAGATTGAAATTCACAACAAGATTCCTCATGAATTTTGTTCTAACAGCAATTTAAAAATTTCGAAAATATTAAGGGCACAGTTTTGTCAAAATTACGAAAAATATCATTTTAAGAATTTATATAATTTTAAATTTTTTAACTTTGGCTTATAAATTTTTTAAAATTTTCTTCGTACAGCAATTTATAAAAATAAAAATAAAAACAGAATTGTGTAAATATTGCCTATTATATTGTTATGAAAATAAAAAGAAGAAAATACATTTTCCTTAGAAAACGAAGTTGACACATTGTATACTATACAATTCAAATTCAACACATCCGTTACAGTGACCTACTCAATGATGAAGTAAACTCGAAACCTATACATAGCAGAATCAGTTTTACGTAAGTCGTGTAATAAAATATAATTTATAATAAATTATCATTTTTATTTATGAAAAACAAATGAAATATTATACATTTTACTAATCTAAAAGATTGTATACATTTTGCTTTTAAAAATATATACAATATAGTTAGCAACAAAGCTAAGCAGTCAAAGAAAAGTAAATTTTATCAAAAAAACCTTGTTAAAAAAATGCATTGGGTATCTTTATAGTATATACGTATAATTTAACACGAATTGTGAAATGCGTTGTAGAATTTGTTATTTTTATATTTTGGAGTTCGTTTTAATACAATCCGGTCAACTTAACATTTGTTGTTGTTTTTTTTTTCACTAACACTTTAAACATATATATATTATTATACCTAGTCTACAAAGTAGTAATTATTGTGATAAAAAGGTCGACAGCCCTTTGCAAAGTACTAGGTACTGTACCGCGTGTTATATTTATACTACCAAATATATACATATATATTTTAGATGTAATACTCGTAGATTATATTATGTTTGTATATATGTATGTATATATATTATTTTCTTTTTAAATGAAAAATAATAAATAATATTCTGAAGTTGTAAGTATTTAATATGCACGAATTAAAAATTCCTTGACCTACTTATACGAATAATCATCAAAAGCAACAGTGCGATATTTATTTTCGTATTCCTGTATAAATGATGTATACAAACGTACAGTTCACTTCGTTTGCAGAAGATAATATACAGCTTAATTGACAGATGCGTAAATAATATAATGAATCTTTAAATTTATTTGACAAAACTATCAAAGTAGGTATAATAACTTTGGTTTAATCTGAACATAATTTATTACTACATACAAACTAAGTAAACAATACGTTATCCTTTAAAATATATTTTTTAATCGCAGTGCCCTGATGTGCACATTATGGGAATACGTTAAATAAACTCGTATTAAAATTTAATTTGAGGTAATGTACTATAGCAATATGGTCAGTAGCGTAGCCAAGGCTTATTTCGATATTATACGAGTGTATACCTCATTGGTTTTAAACTAAGAGCAAAGCGATAGTGAATAAATTGTTTTTACATCAGTAATATCATTGAGTATATAATATGGTAATATACTAATATGTGATTTTAGATTCTGAACGGAGTGATGAATGTATTGATTTTACAATGATGTGTGTTTTTTTTTTTTTTTTTTTTTTTGTGTCTGTGTACAGCATAACTAGTCGAAATAATGCTTCAATTTCAAACTTTGGTGGTGGACTGGTGGTTTCCGATGGCAAAGTGGATATCCTTGGTGCATTATAGAGGTGAAAAGTAAACATTTTCCAACAGTTTTCAAAAAAATCGAGAAAAACAAAAAAAAAATGACAGAGAAACGGGAATTTTTACGCAAAACCAGTTTTCGAAATATGTCAAAATTGCGAAAATTGGCAAGTAATTTTGTGGTTAAAAAATCGTAAAAATTTTTTCTTTTATAACTAAGATTTGAAAATTTGGTACAAAGTTCTCCATAAAATTTTCTTCAACTATCTGCAAAAAAAACTCTACCGGACTAAAACAAAAAATTTTTATGAGTGATTGAAATTTAAATTTTTACTAAACCGCGTTAAATAACGGTTTAGCCTAAAACGATTTTTGATATTTGTTGTTATTCAAACAGTATAAGTCGTAAATACTTGAAAATTTTACCAGTTATTTAGATTGCCATTTTCTTTACGTGATTTGATTTTCAAAACATTTTGACTTTTTTTGAGCTATTTATAGACAATTGAAATTTTCAATTTTTTTTTATTTTTTTTTTTTATAAATGTTGATAAAAAAAATTTAGCTGGGGCAAATTACTTGAAAATTTAATTGAAGGGTCCACATAACTTGTTCTAATTCTCATTCAAAAATTATAAAAATACATAGGCACAATTTTTTTGTATTAGCATTTGAAGTTCAAATATTGACAAAAATTCGTCAAAATCATGAATATTTTTCACTATTTGGTAGTTAAAAATTTATAAATATTTTTCTATCAAAAGCTAAGAATTGAAAATTTAATACTATGCTGTCCATAAGTTAAGCTTAGAATAATTATAAAAAAGTTTGAGGATTGTTCAATTTAAAAAAATTTACGAGTGTTTAAAGTTTTAATTTTAATTTGAAATCAAAAATACACGACGTGTAAAATCACGTTTTACTAATAAATAATTTTCGATTTTTGTTATTTTTAAAAAATTACTAAACGTAAGATCTTGAAACTTTTACTTAAATGTTTGAATTAGTTTCAAAATAGAATATATGATAATATTTCCTGGACTGACAAATCATCTCCGTTCAGAATCGTTTTTCGTATACAATGATACCTATCATTGCATTCAAATTTAACCTACCATAGTCCGAGGTCCACCCCACCCCCTAATGTACAGCAGAGCGATACTCACTTACCGGCTTTTTTTTTTTTTGTATCTGATGTCACCTTTAGGAACAGTGTAAATGATTTATTATTCAACTTTGAGGGTGGTTTCCAATAGAAAATTAGATCTATTTGGTGATTTGAGAAGTAAAATATTAAAATTTTTGAACACCTCAAAATATTTGGTAAAAAACAAAAATTTTCTAAGTAGGTACCATACAATTTGCAAAAGTATTTATACAATGGTTAAGCTATATTTCTACTACAAACTTATACACACTATAATAGTTCTTATAGGTACCTGCATGGTATTGGCTAATACATTAATAAGTTATAACAAAATATTATTATAATATTTTTAATAATATAAAAATGTGATGTTTTTGGCAAAAATTAGTTCAACCTATTATGCAGCGCGTATAAAACATTCTTAGAAAATATAGACTGGTGAATTATTTTTCATCTCCATCCCAAGATATAAAAATTAATTTATTAGACGGCCTTTGAAGTTCCATGACTAATTAGAGTGTGCTTTTCTCCACTTTTAAATCTTAGTTAGACTACTGACTAAAGTCTATAAAAATACTGTACAATAATTTTCATTTTATTTTTTGTGTCCTTTTAAAAAATTACACCTAGTTCGTATTAAAACGACTTTGAACGTTCTATATCTATGAAATTCTAATAAATTCTATGATATGTAAAAACTAAAAAGATTTCTCATTTTTATATTTTGGATTTTGGTTACTGTAAATTCTTGGTTATGTTAAAACTTTAACATTATATATTAATTATTATTAGGTATTATATTATGTTTAAAGGTCTGTAAATTATTTTATGACCTGTAGTATAGTTTGTATACAAATTGACTAACATATATTATTACTACTCAAATAGTAGTAAAACATTTAACGATACAATTCATCATTAACACGAAACATAGTTATGCCAACTATGTACATATTATGTAATTTAAATTATATATTATTATATTAAATTTTATGTATATATTATAGCTGCAATGTACATTATATATATAATTTTTTTCTTCGTATTTTCAATGACAGCATGTGGATATTTGTGACTGAATACATACATGTAAAAATTAAATGCAGTGTAATAAATAATTTATTAAAACTAAATAAACATTTCTAAAAAACCTTTTCCAAAAATATTATACTTAAAATTGAATAATTTTCATCTAGTGATGGTAATTGAAAATAATATATTTCATCAATAATATTGTACGTCAATTAATTGTTTGCATTAAACCTAGCTATAACATTTAAGAGAGGTATGAAGCTAATACAAAGTATTAAATAGCTACCTGTTATACACTCAATTGTATGGTTCTATTTATAAAATAATACTATAACTAAAAGTTTATAAATGGCTAAGACAGGTCTAAACGAAACCTCATCATTACCCAAGATATAAGACACATGACTTTTCTTGGATTCAAACCATCAAATTCAAAACTTTGCCATATATGACGTCTAAAAAAAATCGAAGGAAAAAAATTTGTTATCACACTTATGTCACTTGAACAATAATTTCTAGAGTGAGGACCGCAGTGGTTTATTTGGTGTATTTAGGATTTCTTTAAGGGAGGAGATATAATTAAAATTTTCGTTGCCAAACGGCTCAAAATTATATTACCTAGTATACTGATAGTATAGAGTGATAAATAGAAAAAAACACAACTATAACCATATAAAAATAGCTAAAATAGGGTGGGTCAAGGGGGGACATATATCTCCCTAATCTCCCTCTGTTAATACGTCACTGTAGGACCCAATATTGTAAGTAATAACTAATGTTTCGGTATACACTTAATTATATTACAATAAAACCTCAGATGTGTAGCTTAATTGCCAAATCAGGACGCCGTGTTACTTTAATAAGTAAAATTATAATTAATACATAATTTAATAATATGATAATTATCGAAATAATGTATACGTACTTTGAGTTACTGAAAAAATTATTGAAATATATAAAATAATGTAAGGCACGTGTACTCTAGTATTATAGTTAGATTTTATTGAATTAATTAACACCAAAGTCGGTATTGATATTTGATATAGAGATTAATAGATAGTTAGTTATTCTATTTTATACATTAGAAAAATTTATTTTTTTAATTTTTATATTTTTAAACTACTTTTCAATATTTAATAAATTTACGTTCTAAGTTTTTATTTATCTTCTTTTTAATATTAAGTATTTTAAACTAAAACTATATATTATTACTGATACAATTAGATATAATTATAGATTAAATAATTTATTTGATTTATTTGGTCTTTTTATTAAAAATAAATTATTTCTCCGATTAAAATATTTAATATAATTTTAATACTTTTTGAATACCTACGTATTTCCATTATTATAATGGTAGCCAATTGAAGAGTGATAACACAACTACCCAAATCCTTTTTTTAACTCGATCGATAATAAACATATTAGCCTACGCAAATGTTTACATTTACTAAAGGCTCGTACAAATCGGTAAAAATGTGTGACAAATTTTAAATTCTCAAGATTATAAAAATAATCAAGTATAGTTAAAAACATAAAGTACATTCACATAGGTACTATATTATGATATGTTTATAGGTATGTACTATGTTTATTTGATTAACGCTTTTAGAAAACAATAACAATGCTCTGTATAAATACAAATACAATAAGAAATATTAAGTATCTATAAAATTATCTTAATATTATACTGAGATAGGTAGTTACATAGTTACATATAACTTTATAAGAACACTGTGGTGATGCATTAGGTGCAAGGAAATCTCTATTAAAAATTATTTACAAATTTTTAATAATTCTAAACGAACATTACTATAATATATTATATAGTATTATACGCATAGTTAAAGAATAATAAGAATTATAACACTACTTCATATTACTATCAAAGAAATTCCGTCGATTTTTGGGATATACATCGTTTATTTATACTCAAAAGTGTAAGTAAGAAAACCTAACTTTGATCTTAAAATTCGCACATCTCCAAATTTACTCTCATAATATCAAATATTATATACCTAGGTATTCATTCCTACTATTCCGGTTTGAAAATATTATACATGGGGTAATATTGTTTAGTTTCAGCTAATAAATTAACAATAACACAACAGGATCAACAACTAAACTAAATGGTATGTACCATTGGATTACCAATCGATTTTTATCGTGTAAGTGCATAAATCTAATCTAATAAAACAGCTAGAGACATGTCGATTGTAACTATTACTGTAATTTTCCATATTGAAATGAACACAAGTGACATTAGTGACAATCATTGAATTTTCAACCAAAAATTATTTTTATTTACCCTATTCTTGTTCAGAATATTGATGCGCATTTGATGTACGTTATTTTAGCACAGACAAACAGATGATGCGCAAATTATATATATAGTTACAAACTTACAAATTATCCATAAACTACAGCATATTATGTGATTCGACTTGAGAAAAAATTGTAATAATTTTAAAAACATACAAATTTGACAAGCACACAAGGAAAGATTTAAATACCAAATTATAGATTAACAAAGTCTAAATAATATGATACCATAATAAATTGTCATCATCGAATTTTGAAAGCATCATGTTACATTGTTACATCATTTATAACGAATATACTAGGTGTCTAGGTATATCGTTCTTACTCGCCTTATACCATTGTCCATCATTGATTAAATAGCCCCCTTGGGTTATTCAACAAACATAGATACTCTTCCCCATTTATCATATAATAATAAGTTTATTCTAATTTTAATGTTTGAAATGTTTGAATATACTTATAAAGACCATATTTTCAAACTCATGATATATTTTATTTTACGTACTTCTACTAAACAATTTAAAGTGTAGGAAAAAAGATGTTACTTTAGATTAAAAACAAAAGTTTGTATCTCCACAGTATAATCCATAAGTAATAAAAAAATTTCAAGAATTTAAAAATATAGCCTTAAAATATATTTAAAAATTCAAGTAAATTTTTGAATAATTAAAATATTGAAGAAAAATAAATAAACATGTTTAGTGATTCCTTATATATATATATATATATATATATATATATATATATATCCAGTATAAAAATATCAATCATTACTATAATACATTTCGTTATAGCCATATACTATAAGACGGGCAGCACTTTTTTTATGATAATAAGCGTATAGTTATCATGGATTTTACAATATACTATATCCCCCTACCCCCCACAAAAAAATTACAATTAATATAAAACGCGGTCACGTGCCATTTAAAGGTGGCGTGTAAGCGTAATATTATATAATATAATATAATAGTCTAGGTAGTTTTATTTGGTTGATATAAATTTATAAATTTTAATACTAAATATAATATTTAATAACAGATCAACCCAAAATACTTAATAAGCACACCAACCAACCGATGGACTTAGCTTAATGTCCGATAAGGAAAATTTAAATAAATGTTCTTATAATCTTTCATTCAAGAGTCTATACTGACCATATACTGCACTACATATATATGTGTGTGTGTGTGTATAAGAACTGAGTTCGATCGAAGCGTAGTATATTTCGGTACTTTCTTGCGGTTCGCGTGTACTAGTTTTTATTACGTTGACCTCGTTAAATTGTCGTTTTAATATTTATAATATGGTAATTTCGCTTTTTTTCTGCTCCTATGTGAGGGTTCGTAACATAATATATATGTGCCTAGGTTCACACAAATAGACATATGCTACCTATAAATTATAATATTATATTATGCACCTATTATACTAAATAAAACAGCAACAAAAGAATATGATTGTAATTTGTAATAATGTTAATATAATAACGACTGTGTATTACCATTAATATTTTATACACAGTAAGCCCCTTAGTTTTTTTTTTTTTTACTGCAATCATGCAGTTATTCGATATCTGATTTTCAGAACTTTTAAATACATTACCATTATTACATACTTTTTAAGTCTGTATTTTAAAATTCTTGAAAATATTTGTACCACTTAAAAAGTGTCCCGTGTGGTAATAAAAACTTCATAATTATTAAGAAATACACATACTATTGACTATTGAGTTGATTTCTAATCAACGTTATTAGATATTAAAAAATATAATGTAATTTGTTTTTTCCTAGAATCCGATTCACCTATTACCTTTTTTTCCTGGACCCAATTTACCAATTCAGCTGCCAAGGTGCAGTATATTATGCGAAGATGAACACTGTGAGATGTCCTAAACGTGGTGGGCGACCATAGATTACATTTTAGGGAGGAAGAAATAAAAATTGTATGCACTCTAAGTCCTATACAGTGCTTAATTTGGAAAAGAACTAGAAGGGGGACTCAGTGGATGTTGGATGAATGAGCGTTCCACACAAAATTAAATATCACTATGCGGAACTGCGGTGCAAAGTTCCACACATCACCTTCAGCCACCTATATAATCCCCAAAAATCATTAAATTTATTATATAAAATTATGTTAAAATAAAGAAACACTTATTTATTTATTACACATCATCCAATGACATTATAATTTATTTAAATTACGATTTATAAAGATATATAATATGTTATTATAATAACTCATCAATACACCTACAAAAATCTTATTATGTATTATTACATACCTAATATATACACCAATACACCCATGTACGTGAATACAGTATTGTGCGAAAGTAAAAGTTTAGTTACCGAGAACAACAAAAATAATATAAATATATAATGCAATTTATTGAATAACAAAAAACAGTATTGTACATCGATAAATGGGCTTCGAATCAAACGAATATTATATATACGTGTACATTTAAGCAATAACAATAGAATAAATATCACGTACATCGATCGGCGCCCGCGATCCTTGTGCGAAAATAAAAATAACGAAGAAAAACGTCCGGGGGACTGTCGTCGGCGGTTAAACTCTGGAAAATTCTTAAAATCACGTGAAAAGTTTGTACATAATAAATAATTGTTTAATACCTATATAAACTTTTATTTTTTTTCCGAGAGGGGGGATTTTTCTGTTCGGTGTGGGGGGGATGCACGGATAAGGTTCTAGATTCTTTTTTTCCTTTATCGTTTTTATTATTCTTATTCTTATTCCTAATCTTATTATTATTATTAATATTACTATTTTTATTATTATTATGATTATTTTATTTAAATTTTGCGTTTATCGGAGTTTGCACTATTGGGGTTTCTACGTTGTTTCTTGTTATCTGTCACGATGCCGGTCTTGTGTAATCGCTAATGAACCGGGTATAAAAGGCCAGGCAAAACGACCAGCATTGACATTCACTGTCTGTCCTCCGTCGTAGCAAGACCCACCTCGGGCAGACTTGCGCGATTAGGGAAGGCATCTGGTATCTATATTTTTTTATCTTTAACATATTATGTTGCCTGCACATTACATTGCTTGTACTCGTATTATTAAATAGTGATTTTATTCATATCTATTCACAACTCTAACATTTCCTTAGCTCAAGCTCTGGTTATGCACAAACAAATTCGACCTTGGCTTTGTTCCGTGGCCTATATAAATCTGGCACCATTCGGGCGCACTGCCAGTGTTTGGTGTGTTGCGTTTACGCGAAAACTGATTGTCACATCTGTAATTAAATATTTGCGTATTTAATTTTTTTTTTTATTTCTTTATTTTGTGATAAACGGTCATTCGCAGGAATACATTAATCGTAAGTGTTCAATTATGTTCCCAAACAGAACGTATATTCGTAAAACACTGTTTTTCTGTGCATCGTCGTCATTGTCGACATATGCGCAGAGCTTCGGCGGGTTACGTTCCACAGAAATGACGATTCGCGCGTACGTCGGATCTAGCGAGCAGAATATGGCAAAGTTCCAGTGACTCATCAGAATTCCGCGTTACGGGTGTATCGCTCTCGTTTGAGCTGCCCGTTTCGTGTGCCACTGTAATGATCTGACAACGCGTGCGATTCGATTCTGATCCGATTATTTGGTGGCTGTGACGTCGTTGAATGACATACGAATCTGTTCAAAACATTGTACACACTACGAAAACGTTAATTTTTTTTTTTGTTAGTATTTGTAAAATTGTAAAGTTTAATACCTAATTGTCTATTATACAAGATCTTTTTTAGCAATACATACATCCACGTTCATTAAGTTAAGTTTATTATTTATAAACACCTAATTATGAATATACTTTTTTTATAGATTTCATACAAAATATGAGCAATTAACTCAACTGTGGCCCATCGATGTTAAAAGTGAATTGGTGTAAAATTTGTTGAAAAAACACTCGTATATTTGACATCTTCTTTTATATATTGTTATAATAAAAATAAAGAATAGTCACGTTCACAATATTAATAGGTTAGCAGCGATCGCATAGAAAAAAGGTCTAGGTGTGGTCGCCGCAGCCTAACGATTGATTATATAAATTACCCATAATTATTAACCAATTTTATTTTTTCATAATCGATACAAATATTATGGTTATAGATTATAGGTTATAAGTATATTTTGCATCACAAAAAACTGATGATTTACAAATTCACTACAGCAAAAGTTGCGTTTCCAGCGTTCCGTTTCAAATAAATAGAAGGGGTATGCTAAAAAAAAAGAAGGCGGACTCCGTCCCCCCCTAATTCGAGCACTGGTCCTATATAATATCCTGGTAATAAGTTATGAATTCATATTATTTATTCAGGGGCAGTGGCGTAGCCATGGGGGGAGGGGAACAGTGGGCCGAGCCCCTCCCTTCAGACTGTATCAACTTAATATAAAAATGAACATGTTATTGTAACATTGTTAATTATGTTTTTTTTTTAGTATTTTAGGTTTACCTCCTCCCCATTTTAAAATCCTGCCAACACCACTGTTCAGGGAATAGAGTCAAGTGACCCATCTGGCCACACCCCTTCAATTGGCGCTCACGATTCTGGATATTGTATAGAAGAGTTTATTAATTAATTATAATTATAAACGATGAGACGAACATAATAAATATTAAATAATAATATTTAAAGGAAAAAACATATATTTATTCTTTTTTTTTTTTTACACAAAATACAAAAGAATTTCTTTTTACAAATAAAATCGTTTAAAACTAAGTTGGTTTAAATTATAATCATGTATAGTGATACAATATTACAACCAGGTTCAATAATTATAACATATTATATTGACGTAAAAAAAAAATATATATATAGGTATTTTGTTATAATATATGATTAAAAATTTCGATTCTCGACTTTGATATACATAGTAGACACAGCTCGTTCAAATAGACATTAAAATTAGTACATATTGTATTAAATTATGTACTGCATAATAGAAATATAGTAATATAATGGGAGTATTGTAATAAAAATATAATATAAAATAATATATATAATCTTTTTTTCGAGACGGATAAACAAAAGGAAAACAAATAAAATGTTTGTATAAAAAGCGATAAAAATAAAATACAAATACAAATACAAATCTCAAAATACCATTCTTTTGCAGCAGCGCGAAAGGTTATCATTTAAATATTAAATACAAACAGTTATAATAAATGTAAACATAATCCACCGTGTAACATTAGTGGTAATAATAGTAGTAATAATACATAATCGATTTCTTTTTTATATATAAGCAATTACAGGTACTGTTGCGTTGTGTGTGTACAGAAATACCGAGCAAACACTATTTGTTATTATTATTATACAATATAAATTGACAATAAATGTGTGAGAATATAAATTAGTATTAAAACATTAACATATTAAACTGATTAGTATACAAATAGAGAGAACATAATATTATAATTTTTTTAGGTTTAACAATTAATACATGAGTTAACCATCGTAAAACTTCTACAGCTACTAGCGAACTAGCGTCAAAATTGCTATTTTCTGTTTACTATAATATGTTTGTGTATGTGCATTTGTGTTTGTGTATATTTTTCTTATTTTGTACTTAATTGACTAAATATATCATGTTATTACATATTTTATAAATATATATGTTTGTGTATGTTTTTGTAATTAATTTATTACTTAAATAAAACTAAAAGTTTGGCGCAGTATCTAGGAAGAAACACAAATCGTTTATATATATATATACATATAAAATATATGTAATATTATTATTATGCACTAATAGTAAGTGACAAATGTGTATGAGGTGTAATATTAATACCGTAAACTACAGTTTGTCAACGCCTTAGATAAATACGTATAATAATAAAAAATAATACAAAACTTTAAGTTAATATCTATCACCTATGATAATATTACAATATATTTAATATGTATTAAAAATGATTTTAAAGCATTTGGGTGAGTTGTAATAAGAATATCACAGTATTAAACATGGGTAAAACTTATACACTATATATTATATCAATATTTTTGTTTCTTCGAGGGCTTAAATGAGTTGAAGGTACAAGTAGCAATGAGGAGCAACAGGGTTGTATTAAAATAGACACCGGTAAAAATATTACATTAAAAACTAACAATACTAGTCTTCCGATGGTAATAAAAAACCTTATATAAATAATATTGCTATAAACGTTCTAAAAAATTTGAGAATATTTTAGAGTTTTTGATCATAAACTGATAAAAATATAGTATAGAGATTCAATTGAAAGATTAGAGAGCAATCATAAACCAAATAAAATGCATGAATTATAAATAAAATTAATGTGTACATTTTAAAGTAACTTAGAATACTGATAATTGTCATTGAATCATTAAATATTATCAACAAAAATAAATAGTTTGTTTGAAAGGAGATGAAAGGTGTAAACAATTAGTTAATACTTCACATTACTAATTTCAAGTATTTAAATTGGGAAAAATGTGCTTGGGTGTTAGTGTAATACTGGAAATTCATGCATAATACATAATTTAATAACTATGGATTGCCATAAAATAATATTCTATTCAAATTATCTATCAATTTGTATGGTTTTTTTTATTATTGCAACGTATACATTAATAATTTTTTCCCAATCATTCCACAACACATATAAAATGATGTTATTAATTGTATACAAATACAATAATAAATAATATCTTAAATACTATAATTATATATTAACTATAACTATTTATAATCAACAAATTCACGGCATTAGAATTGTTTAAGTAATACATAGAAAGTTAATAATAATAAAAGTAATAATTGTGGAATAAAAATTAATTATTGAGCGACTAAAAATATTAAAGTATTAATTTAACTAAAGTAATTATTAATAAATAGTACTAAAAGACTGATTATGAAGGAGAATTTACATGAGAAAAAAAGTTAGGTAATATTAAGTAATAAACACCGATTGTTTAAAATGTAATGAAAGTTGAAAGGAACATGTTGCACTTGTCTGTTTATATTTTGTCATAACTATTTTCAGAATATACATAGAGGATAACTATCACATACTTTTTAAACATAGACAATATTAGAGTATATAATATTATTATAAGATGAAAAATCAAAATCATGGTCAAAAAGGTTCATTACTCAAGTAATTTAGAAAATAAAAAAAATCACTCTCTTCACAGCAATGTTTTAATTTAATACTTATAATTATGTATTATTAATACTATTTACAGCTACAGTATACAGCTCTAAGGAAGAAGAATGTTTTGATTTGGCAAGATAAAATGGTCATTTGGCTTCAAAAAGGTGTTTCATGAAATATGTTAGTATATATTTATTTAAAAAGCATAAAAGTAAATAATAGAATTTGGAATGTTTTTTTTTTTTTTTTTTTTTTAATGCCAAGGTTAGTTTTGATATTAGAGTTTATTTTTTAATTTAGCACAATATTCAATGTATAATAATAATAATAATAATTATTAATTTATTTATTGATAATTTTTAAGTAGTTGATTCAGTAAGTAAATTTAATTAGCTTTTAATTGTTTTCACAATACTTATATGTTCTAAAATATTACATTATCAATTTCAGAAACACCCTGTAGGTTAAAGATAACGAATTCAGAGTTACCTAAAACTCAATAACTCTTAAAATTAAATTACCATTACCTACTTACATTTATAACTTAATTTCCCAAAGTATTATATAGGCATTATTTTCAATGGTTGAACAACACGGTTGCTGATAATTGACATAACCACGTCCACAAGACACTGTCACTAAAGTGAAATCTTTTTTTGATACATCTGATGATCTTGCATGTTGTACTGCTGATGATTCATCAGTTGATCGCAAAGACCATCGACTTGAATTTAAAACATCTTCATTTTTATCATAATCCTTGACACACATTAAACGACCATATAGATCATAAATATCACTAGCTAATGTTTTTGAAGGTGGACGTTTCAAAACAGTAGGTGGATCTTGTAATGGCACCAAAATAGATATCGGACCAGTATGCCCATGATAAGAAACATTTACTTTGCCACTGATTATAGGTACGCCTTCTAAACGAGGTAAAGGAACAGTTAAGCTAATACCAGCATCAGTTCCAACCCACAGAAGGCCTTTACAAGCCATCAGTGCAGTAACATTAACTGGTGTAGCAGTGCCTTTTAATCGTATAACATTTGATGCAATATTAATATCCTAGAATAATAAAACAATAATATAATATATGTATATATTATAAGAAAGTATTATTATTATAAATAAAATAAATACTAGACTATTCAAACACTATACTACTATAGACACTATAAATCTTACCTGTAAATGTTTAAATGTTTCAGTATGGTACAAACAAACAGTTGTTGAATTCATTAACGAAAGCCAAAGTCCAACACCAGAATGAGCCAAAAGGTTAACATTCTTTCCATGATGAATGGTAAAATTTTTCTAAATAAAATTGATATTTCAATTATTTGATAAAATATTAAATAATAATATATTATTTAAATTGATATTTACTTGAAGTTCTCCGGTGATAGCACTCATAACAAACACTTGTTTTCCGCACGCTACATATAACGATAAATTGATGGGTAATATACATGTAATAGGCGCATCAGGACCTAATACTACAATCTCTGGTTCTTTGGACTGGTTACCTCTTCTATAAAGTAACAATGAGCCATTTGATAAAGCTACGAAAACAGTATCACAATGGTGTTTAATTGCTGTGACTCTGAGGCTCTCATCTTCGCCTGGTAATGAAATACTTGCTTCTTCCGACATGTCAGCAGTATTAAAAATTAAAATACTGTAAAATCAAAATGAAAAATGTATTACTATTTATTGATTAAAACTAATATTTTTTTAAAAGATTTATAAAACTATTAGTCACCTTTTATGATTAGTACCCATCCAAACTGTATCAGATGCTCTAACATACTCTATAGCAGTTACAATAGTTTGTGGCAAGTCTAATGTTGTAATTTGTTTTAGAATACAAGTATTATTAACAGACATGATGGCTATATGTGTATTCATCGGAATATTTGTAGTGCAAACCCACAAATATGAAAATTTACCACAGCCAGAAGAATAAAAACATCCACAAGTCACCTGCACAGTTATTAAACATAACTTTAACTCTTTCTAAGAGAATACACCTGCATGTGTTGTCTCCATCTTACAAACATACAACATGGCTCATTTGCATTTAGTGTTTGGTATAACTGATTTTGTGTTATCAACTTCAATACCAGAATAAACTGACAGATAATCAAACATAAAGGTAAGAATAATAATCTATTATTCATTGTAAAAAACCGACAAAAGATAACATAATTCTCTTACCTTTAAGTTTTAATAATAATTTAATTCAATCCAACATCAAAGCTAACAACACATAATAAGTTTTAATAAATATTTTATATTCAAATTTGTTATGTTGTATATTTTTAAAATGGATACACAATATAATATGCACTAATGGTATTTTCCTCTTAATTCTATTTAAATGTTACCTCTGCTTGTTTACTAGATGAAGTTATGGGATGAGCACCAACAAATAGGGGCATTTTTGTCATTGGTCGCATCAATTCTTGGTCAGGAACTTCCCAAGCTGGAGAATTATTTGGATCGAGAGCTAATCGTGCAAGCCTTAATTCTACAAAACATTTTTAAAGTAAAAAAAGTAAAAATACATAATTAGTCTAAAATTTACCAGTGATCCACCCTTTACGTAAATCAGGATTTTCCATTTGAAAAGTGTATCCTTGGCGGTTAATAAATAACTGAAGACAGCAAGAATCCATCCATGCTACCTGATCTCCTTTGTATTGCACTTCACACTGTATTGCATTTAAGACTCCTTTTAAATTATCTGGAGCAAGATCCTAAAAACAAAAGCATCATTTCATAAAAGAAAAATTATTTATTAATAACTAAAATATATATTTTAAATAATTTTAATTATATAATTAGAAATTAAAACTAACCAAATATGTGCCTTTTAATGTTGATGCTAATTCAACAATACGACTGATTACTTGATAATCATGCATTAAATGGTTCATTTCATTACATAAATTATCTGTTGTGATACTATTATGTGATCCTGCACTACCAGCAATTGAACGTGAAACACTGGGTAATGACAATGTGTCAATGACCTATAAATAAAAATAAATAATAAAATAAAAATTTAAAAATAATATAATAAGAGAAAAAAAAAATAACTGTAACATACTTGAATTTCAGCAATTGGAAAACTCCATTTGAACGTTAATCTTTTTTGAGATGTGCTATTGGAATCATCTTTGTTATTAACAGAGACACATACCAGCAAATCATTTAGTAATAACAGACGTCGAGGTTTACATTTTCCAATGACCTCTCCATGATTAATTTCCTAAGAATAATATTAATAAATATGATTTATTTTAAAAAGTAAGAAAAATGTGTAATTTATATTAAGAACTCACTATTTGAGTAACATCATCTTGTCTTAGGAGACATCTGTTGCTATCTGCTATTGGACGAACAGCTAACTTACTAGACACAGATTTCAACATTTCTTTAAATGCTTGAGCTTGCTCACTCTCACGTTTCCTTTCATTGAGCATTTCTGCTAATGATTCCAATTGAGTCAATGCTAACTGTAAAGACATTCTATCGGGATGACCATAACCTGTATTATGTAATAAATCCTAAAAAATAAATGCATGTAATAAAAAATATTTAAATCATAGTTTTAAATTAAAATAATTTTAAATACAAACCTGGAGGAAAAGAATGAACTGTGGAAATCGTTGTACAGGTTTAACCATTAAACTATAAAACGAAAGACGGTCATGGGATGCTTCTTGTCGATTCTAAAAAATAAAAAAAATTTGAAAATAAACTATGTTCAATACAAAAGTAAAATATAAATACTAACTTTAAAAAATTCTGCGAGAGATGCTTTTCTTTTGGTTTCAGTTTTAGCCAATTCCATAGCATTTAAAAAATTGTTAATAAATCCACTATATATATCCAATACAATTGCTTTACTAAAAGATCCTACAAAAACATCACCAATTCTGTGATCACGATCCCAATTTGCAACAGCTTCCGCTAACGCGATTCTAAATAATGTATGGCACTGAAGTATCTCCGGAACTCGATGAAAAAGTATTGAAATTTTAGACTGACTTAATATTGATGGCATACTTTGTTCGAGAGGCTTTTTATAATCCTAATATCATAAAATATGCAGTTTTAAATTAAATATACTTTTAAAATGCAAAATATATTTTTATTAACTCACATTCACAAGTCTATGAAGAGTAGCTAAATATGAATTTTCACTTCTCACAATATCGTCAACAATATATCTACGCCTTAGTTCTTGTTCAGAAATATCAGGAGGTGCTGGTGGAAGACTTGGAGGAATAAGTCGTCTAGAAAAACAGTCTTCTTCAACCTAAAAATAACAATTTATTTAATATTAAATATTACAATAATATCTAACTTTATACCAACTAAAATATATTTTTTTTATTTTTCTAATAGAATTATTTACACAATGTTTATAAATATAATTAAAATTATAATATTAATATACCTCTGGTAATAGAGGCATTTTACTATTTGGTCGAACATCTAGATCATATTGAGAGCATCTTCTTAATGAAAACCATCTCGATAATAAACCAGGACTAGAAGGTGGATCTGGAGATGGAGGGTTCTTTGTCCATCTTAATGTCTTAGAAACATTATTTCTAGTATCATAACTCCTAAAAATAAAAATAAGAAATATGAAAAAAAAACTATTAAGAGAATAGCAGAGAAAAATAAGTACATACTTGTTACTTTCTTCTTCTGATGAAAGTTCTGGATCTCTATCAGAACTTGAACTTTTTTGTGAAGGAGTATGACGTTCATTAATAGTGGTTGATTGTGTTACTTCATCCCACGAATTTTGTCGCCATCGCACTGATTCATCTGTTTATAAATGAAATATTTAGGTAAGTACATTTTTCTTATTTATTCTTTAATATTTTTAAAACTATTATAAACCAAATTAAATAATAAAAAATATTATAGTAAAAATATATTAAGTTGTATTATTGCTTTTTAATCCAATTTATATAAATACAAACTATAAATAAGATATAATTTTCAGTTAAAAAAAAAACAACATTCTTAATTTCATATTCTGAAGCAAAATATTTTGATACATAAAAATACATACAAACGAGTAGTTTTTAAGTTATAAGTACTTGATTTTGGTGAGTGGAGTGGAGTAGTGCAAGGATACTCTAAAAAATGTTATCCTACCTAAACTTAACTAAACTTTAAATACTTAAAAAGTTAAAAAATTACTCGTCCAAATTTCGACTTTTATGTATCTAAATATTCCAAAATATCAAATTAAAAATGTATACTATCATTCAAAAAAGTTAAAACTTAAACAAAATATTTAAAACTTAATTTTTTAAAAATATTAATAGTTTTTTTTAAATTATGAGTGGTTCATAATAAAATAACCACCGTGCATAAGTAATATACAATACTAACCAAGCTAAAAATTTATTGTATTGTGTAACAATTCAGAACATGTAATTTTTATTTTTTATTTATTTATTTATTTATCCAAATTAACTTTAAAATCAATAGAATATTAATATTTGGTTGATAGTAATAACCAGGGCTAACATTTATATACAACAGCATGTTCTTTTTTGCAATTTCTGGTTATTGATTTTGTCAGTAATGTCCACGAATCACCTCATGATGAGATAAATGGTGGTTTTTATTTTGCATGTTTTTGCATATTTTGGATAAAATGCATATTATTGCATATTTAGATTATAAGAATGCAAAAGATGCATGTTTTATAGTATATTTTGTAATTAATATTTATAATTTAATATTAATATTTCGTATTTAATTCTAGCCCTGCTGATTAAAGTATAAAATTCAGTTTTTTTGTCTAACATAAATTTTATTTCTTAACTATTTTATTTCTCAATTATATTATATTAATACAAACAGCCAATCACTGATGTATTTCAATAAATAAGTATTTTTTTTTTTTTTGTAACTTTATTTTTATAAAAAATTGCACTCCAAAACAAATAATCATCCAAACCCGCTAATTTCTAACCTCTCCTCCAAGACTCTCCCGGATAACCCTCCCCGTCGACTAAAACGAAATTGGCCTCGTGATTTACTTCGCTAAATAATAAAAAAAAAAAATAACCAGTTTGAAGTAGTGTCAATGGACGCTCCCTTCAGTAAAGCCTCCAAACCTTGTAAATAAAAAAAAAAAATCTCACATTTACTTATTGTTTTATTTTTATTACAGATTGTAAATTTATATTATATTATAATAAAAAAAAAAAAAAACTTTATTTTTGTGTTTATCTTTTAAAAATTTAAATGCATATTTTACAATTTTTTATTGCATAAAAATCCTAGCCCTGGTAATAACTATATTAACAAAGAATTTGCCCAGCCAATATATGAAATAACTACAATAATTGTGTGTTATCTCATGCATCCTGTAATTGTTAATACTACTAAAGGCTAAATGTTTTTTTTTTTTTTTATATCAATGTTTTAAAATTATAAAATAGAACTATCTATTTAATTACTCATTGTAAAATATTCATATTTATCAATATTGTTTAACCTAATATTTGTAAAAAAACATTTGTTTACAACATGATGTTTCAATTTGTTGCTTATATTTTATGAATATTAAAAAAATTAAAATTTAATAAATATTTATTTTAACCTTTAGATTTTAACAGTAATATAAAATGTTTTTTATATGTGTTCTTAATGTGTGCATAATGCTATTTTTGGGATACATCTATAACTAATTGTAAATCTAAAATAAAATTGTATATATTTAAAAAAATTATCAATCTACTCAGAATCTAATAAGAATTATTCAACTAACCTGGAAGTGATGTTTTACTGGGGCTTGGTGAAATTAATGTAGGCATTTTATTCCAAAACCGTTTTGTGCTAAAATGAGATTTACGAGGCCGGCTTAAACTATTTGTACCACAACTGCTAGCATCACAAGCAACCCCACTATCTACACTCAAATTTACTGGTGAACCATCTCTTGAAGTTCCTAAATTAAGGCCAGATGAACCATTATTGTTTAAACATGCACCATTGTCAGGCATTATCATTGCTTCCATTGATAAATTCAATTCATCCAAAACCTTAAACAAAAATACATAATTATACATAAAATACATCATACATATCATGTTGTTAAAAGAATACTTGCCTGTAAATGTTTTGAGTGGACATATCTAACTTCTTCATCAAGTTTAGATGTTCCAATCTCTTCATATATGTTCTCTTCGCGTCCATATCGGTTGATATAACTATGTTTTGAACATGAATGTGGTTTAGACCCATGAGGACCATGCTCATAATATGCATAAGCATAATCACCGTTGCTGGAAGCGGGTCCACTGTACCGGGGACAGGTACGTCGACCATCGACATATTGTGATTGTTTATCTCTAGATGCCATTTTAATCAGCTATGATATACCTAAACATATATGCCAATAAATGTATTAAACTACCTAGATACTTTTAACATTTAAATCTAAAATGCAATTAAGCAAGTTTATTATCCTATATTGAAATTAAGAATACACTTAATGATTCAATATAACTTGTGAGGTATGATCAAAACAGGAATTTAAATACCTGATAGTTGTTATTATTATATCATTACATTATATTATATTATACGGGATAAATCCATTTTTACAAGACATATTATACAGTTTACAATTCAATTTACATTAAAGATAGTTAGTAATTACATTTTAACAAAAGAAAAATATAGAATAGTATTAAAAGTAGTAGGTAAATATAATTTTAATTATAAAATAATTCTGTTAGACATTCGACAATGTATGAATATATTCATACTGAAAAAGTTTTAACATGTTATCTCATGTTTAAAAAATTGAAGGCCCAAATACCAAAATATAGAGCCAAAATATTATAAATTTAATAACTCGAATTAAAAAAATAATAAGAAGTTGCAATTAAAATAGAAGTATATTAAAAAAATAATATTTTTATTTTATTTTTCATTTAAATTAATATCGAAAGATTACTGGGCCTCTCTTGGAAAAACTCGTGTGGAGGCCCAAAAAAACATTCCATGTTCTAATTATATATTAACAAAAAATTATGTTTAATTTAAACTGCCATTAGACAATTGTATGTAATTAAAAATAACCTATAGTTGCTAGCTAATATTTAATACTTAAAATACTTAGCTATTAATCATAACTAATTTTCATAATATAAGTATTAGAATTAAGCCGGTATTTAGTTATTTTATGTACTAAATTAAATTTCCTAATGTTAATACAGGTGGTCCATAAAATATAATATGTTAATATAACTTGAGTATGTGCAATATTCATGATTTTTAAATAATATAATAATCTATTTAGATAACTACCTCATTTTAAATATAACATTGCTGTATTTAAACATTGTTGACTAATATATTACTAACTATACATGAGGAAAATATAAATTTAAAATTAACATTTAGATATTGAAACAAAAGACTATAGGTAATACCTAAATTAATAGATTTATATATATTTTTTTGAAAAATTTTGGAGTAAGTAATAAAGTAATAAGAGACGAAATAAGTGTTATCATTTGGTTTCGCCTACAGTTAATATTATTTTTATAAATTGTTCTACGTAAAAATATAAATATTATATCAACTAAACAAAAATGATTGAAACCCTTACGTTTTTTGTAATAATATCCATTGCCAGCGGTACAATAATATAATTCGAAACACAAACACTAATAAAACATTTTGACTCCTTAGAAACAAAATTCTTAATATTTTAAAGATCACAACGACGACGACGACGACGATAACATTATACAGCAGCTATTGGGAAATCATCCGACGAAACTATCATAGACTACAATGTGTACAAGTACAACGAATGAAAAAAATTTACAAATTAACAGTAAAAAATACTTAATCAGAAATCAGAATAACAACATTGGTTAATTGACATTATTGGGGGAACGACTTGTGTGATTTGGGAGAAGGATAAAAAAAAAACCGTACGTGAAAAACAATACTATATTATGTACCTGTATAGTAATGAAATGAATAATGATGGAGTGGTGATCAGATTATTTATTAGGACGCGTTTGAAAAACAGTGATCGTGGCTGCGCTCAGTTGACCATCTGCCGTTATCATGGTCATAGCACGCGTTTCTCCTCCATGTTTGGATTTTCTGAAACGATAACGATAACGCTTGAAAATCAAAAATCATAACATTTAATATGTATTTATCATCCTACCATCCAGGGAACCGGGTACGAGTTCACAAAACACGGGCTTTCTGATTTTTGATAATTGTAATTTGCAGCTTGTGAACGAATTACCACTCAACAGTTAAAATAATCAATTGTCAAGTGCTGCACTGTTGCAGTCCGCTACCGACTGATGAACGAATTACGTTTTTGTTTTGTCAAAATTCCTCGTTCTTAACGACACCAAAAGAGTATAATATAAAAATACCGTCCGATCAGAATACTCCAGTGACGATGGCAAATCTACATCCCGGCGCACCGCAGCAGAAACCATCTCCAGATTCTCTGGTAAATCACATTTTGATGACTCATACTATTGCACCTCTCTATATCGTGATTATGTTCTGGCATTCGTGAAATGTATTATAGTATGGACTTAAGTTCGATTTTTCTTTGTTGTGTAGTTCTATCAGTTCTCGCCAGAAGAAACTAGAGTCATGAAAGAATGCAACTCCGAAAGTTTTTTCCAAAGAAGCCTACCATTATCGCTGATCACAGGTGCTGTTTCTTATGCTGCGGTTAATGCCGGTAAGCTATTCCATTGTGTTTTACTTTGTTTTTATATAGCACTGAAATACTAATTTCAAAACTATCATTTTAAACAAAAATCTAAGTATTTATAAGTATGTAATAGATTTGTACACTACTGCCTAAAAAACCTTTTAAAACTAGTCTAAGTTACCTAGAAATCATTTTATATACTGTTATATCTTATATGTTAATTTGTCATATTTGTACTGTTTAAGGTTATTTAAAGAAGAGTTTGAAATGGGGTCCATGGCCTAAAGTAATGTTTGGTGGTCTGTTTGGTTATCTGATTGGTAAATATTCTTATCAAGCAAAATGTGCAGAAAAATTAATGCAATTACCCAATAGTGAACTTGGACGAGTTCTCAGGGAACGTAGAGGAAAAGCAAGTGGTGAATTTTTCCAAGGGTAAAAGAGAATAATATACAATATCATATACAATGAATTGTATCTAATTATCTTTATTTATTTTTCAGAAATACCATTAGTCCAACAAACGTTATACCTGGAAATGATATACCAACACTTATGACTGATTACAAATCTGATATAGATTTTGATATGCATAAACCTATGAATTCTTTAGATACAGATTATAGACCCAATTATGATGGTAAGATAATATCCTTAATTTTATTATTTTCATATTATTTTACATCCATTTGTATTTTAGGTTTACCTCTTAGGAAGGATAATGAACTTCCATTGTCAAATGTTACACCTACTACTTATGAAGACCTTAGGAATCGTAATAGACAAGACTATGATAGAACACAACCAAATAAACCAACTTACAGGTAAATCATTTAAATAATTATACTCTATTCATGTTAAGAAAGAACCTAGGTGGATGACTTGTGCACAGGTTTGTGGCATTCAATTTACAGGTGTTCAGATGATTGACTGCATAGGTGACAAATGAATGTTGCCCAGTGAAAACTGGTGCTGAGGTTTATAAAAAAATAATAATGACTATTGACTATAACTGTTTAAATTTTAAATATTTAGGCCACCACCTCCACCAAATACTCAACCAATATGGGATAATCAAGCTTATCCACCATCAAATACTCAACCAATATGGAATAGTCAAGCTTATCCACCATCTGATCAAACAAGGAATCCTCAACACAGGGAATCACGTAATCAATATGGAGATGTTGTATAGTTATAGTTATAGATAAAATCATTTCCCATTTATTAAATGTAATATAATATTAGTTTTGTTTGTTATAACCTAATAAATTTTTAAGCTTCTGAAAGTACATTTTTAATTCATATGCTATTAATTTAGAATGTCATCCTCTGAATTCTAACTACTATAGATTTAATAATATGAGCACAGAATAACAATGTATACCAGTGGCGTGCTGAACAATTTTCAAACCTGAAGCACAACTTCCATTTGACCACTCATGTGGCGATGCAAACGCAACTTTTAATTTTACAATTTCTTTTCACTTAATAATATAATTATTAATTAATATTATTACTGAAAACAGTGAAAACTTTTTATCATACTAAATTCATTGGCTGGTATCCACCCAACTATTATTTTGGTCTTGAGGCACTTGCCTCAAAAAGCCTACTTTGGCACGTCACTGATGTGTAATAATTACTTTAAAATATCAAATAATATTTTTACATTTGTTGTAGGATATATTATATTTAAATATTGTCATATATTTTATTTTGAAACAAATTCAAACATTTAAGTAAAAGTTTCAGGATCTTACGTTTAGTAATTTTTTAAAAATAACAAAAATCGAAAATTATTTATTAGTAATACGTTATTTTACACAATATGTATTTTTGATTTCAAATTAAAATTAAAACTTTAAACACTCGTAAAATTTTTTAAATTGAATACTTATCAAACTTTTTTATAATTATTCTAAGCTTAACTTATGGACAGCATAGTATTAAATTTTCAATTCTTAGCTTTTGATAGTAAAATATTTATAAATTTTTAACTACCAAATAGTGAAAAATATTCATAATTTTGACAAATTTTTGTCAATATTTGAACTTCAAATGCTAATAAAAAAAAATTGTGCCTATGTATTTTTATAATTTTTGAATGAGAGTTAGAACAAATTATGTGGACCCTTCAATTAAATTTTCAAGTAATTCGTCCCAGCTAAATTTTTTTTATCAACATTTATAAAAAAAAAATTGATTATTTCAAATGCCAATAAATAGCTCAAAAAAAGTCAAAATGTTTTGAAAATCAAATCACGTAAAGAAAATGGCAATCTAAATAACTGGTAAAATTTTCAAGTATTTACGACTTATACTGTTTGAATAACAACAAAATATATCAAAAATCATTTGATGCTAAACCGTTATTTAACGCGATTTTGTAAAAATTTAAATTTCAAATCCTCATAAAAATTTTTTGTCTGAATCCGGTAGTTTTTTTTACAAATATTTTAAGAAAAATTTATAGAGAACTTTTTATCAAATTTTCAAAACTTAGTTATAAAAGAAAAAAATTTTTCGATTTTTCAACCACAAAATTACTTGCAAATTTTCGCAATTTTGACATATTTCGTATAAATTCGAACTTTAAGCACTTATAAAAAAAAATTGTAACTAATAATTTCGGATTTTTTATTTCACTTTAAGAACACTTAAATTTTCAAGATTTTGTGGTCGGCCAAAAGTTTTTATCATTATTTTAAAAAAAAATTCTCATAAAAATCGAAAATTTCAATTGTCTATAAATAGCTCAAAAAAAGTCAAAATACTTTGAAAATTTAACAGTTTATAGAGAACACTAATATAAACATTTGGTGACAATTTCAAGTATGTACAATGATTATTTTTTGAATTACAACCATATAAAAAAATCGATTTGGTCAAAAACTGGTTTTGCGTAAAAATTCCCGTTTCTCTGTCATTTTTTTTTTGTTTTTCTCGATTTTTTTGAAAACTGTTGGAAAATGTTTACTTTTCACCTCCATAATACACCAAGGATATCCACTTTGCCATCGGAAACCACCAGTCCACCACCAAAGTTTGAAATTGAAGCATTATTTCGACTAGTTATGCTGTACACAGACAAAAAAAAACACACATCATTGTAAAATCAATACATTCATCACTTTGTTCAGAATCTAAAAAAATATTGTTATTACTTATTAATATGAAGTTATCATTGAAAATGACCCCTTAATGTAATCAATATTGAATATTGATACTATTACGATTTTAGTAAAAATATATAAACCTTTCTGATAGCAAAATTAAAATTGTATTATAAAAATAATTAAATTGTATTTATACAGAAGTTTTATTTTATGTTACAATATATTTATTATTAATATTATTATATATCTAAATAAATTGAAATATAGTTATGATTATGGAACATTATACATATATACTATTATAAATTCTGTATAAAAGTTTTGATTTTAAACTAATATTTAAAAATTAGAAGCAGATAATTTAATTTTAAAATTCAAACTGAATATTTTCAAAACATATAATAAGATCTATAAATCAAATTAAATAATAAAAAAATTTAATAAATTATAATTTATAATTCTTCTAATTTTGGACAAACAATTGTGTTCAAAACAGCTTGTTGTGGTATTTTTTTTGCTAGTTTCAACGAAGGGCCTCCATCTTCTATCTTACAATTATTGTGAAAACGTACTCCTTTAGACGTTATCCGTTTATCTTCCCCAATGTTTTCCTTAGATGAAGATACTAGAAAAATAAAAATTAATAAATAACGAGTATAAAAACTATGCAAGGAATATATACTAGACATTTCTTTACATTTAGATTTCAATACAGAAATTTGTTGTTCTAATTCTTTTAATTGCAGTTTGTCTCTTCTCATTTCTTTCTTAAGCTGTCGAATTTCACATTCACCTTTAAAACATTGTTGTCGAGCTTCCATATCTCGAATAGACCTTCTATTCATTTCTTCTTCTAAAGCTTTCTTCTCTTTTCTGAAACAAAAAATAGTCATAATTCATGAAAAATCAAAATATAAAATTTTGAATAACACAAAATTACAACATACCGGACATCAGATACTATTTGAAGAACAACATTCATGCCATCATTACTTAAATTATCTATTTTTAATACTTGTGGGGTCTCTGGTCTTTTATCTAATTCTCTTATTTTGGCTTCTAAATCCTATAAACAGTAAAGATAAGTAAATCAACATGCATACCAATTTTTTTACAAATTATCTTACGCTTATACGATTTTTATAACTTTGAATTAAAGTAGATTTTTCTAAATCATCATTTCTTTCAGTTTCTAACAACTGTTTTTCCAATCTCATAATTTCCATCTAAATAATAATAAATTAGAATACATTTGTATAAGTGGAAATTTAACAATTTTTAAAACCTTCATTTGATTGTTATCATGATTGGCTTTTGATAAACATTTTTTTAAAGTTTCATATTTTTCTCTTTTCATTTCCAGCTCCGTTGTCAATGCTTGTCTTTTATCATCCACTTCAGCAAACAATGAATTTCCTCTTTTATTATGATCATTCAGGTTATTTATACTATTGAGCTGCAACCTGAGCATTTCACATTCTTCTTGTAATGTCTAACATAAGTCATAAATTACTATAACTTCGAAAAAATAAGTGCAAACAAAAGAATTGATAATGTAGAAATTATACCTCATATTTTTGCTTCCATTCATTTAATTGATCAGTTTTAAAATCAACTTTTATTTTAAATTCTTCTAATTCTTCAATAGCTTTACTTTTTGAATGTTCCAACTCCATAATGATAATTTCTTGATTGTTTATTATATTTTGCATCTCTTCGTATTTTTCCTTTAAAAAATAATTTAAAATGTTATTAATTGACAATATTAATTCAAGTATATTTTACTATCATATATTTATGTAATTAATGATACCTTTTTTTCATTTAACTCAGTTTTTAATTCTGTTATAATACTTTCATTTAAATTTACTGGGGAATCTTCTTTTGGTTTATCTTTTAAATTTTTTAAAATTGATAGTTGTTCATTCAATGAATCTATCTGTGATAAATGGTCTTTTTGTTGGTCTAATAATTTGAACTCTAAATTAGAATACTGGAAAATAATTAAATTGAAACAAATTAATGTTTAATTATACATATATTTTATAACTGAAATTGTACATGCTTGTCAAAATACTAATAACTAATAGCCAATAAGTAATTTATAAATTACTTTTACAGTCCATTGCCTTAAATCTGATTCTTTTGTTAAAATTTCTGATTTCAATTTAATATTATCATCTTCGACTATTTGTAATTGCTCTACATCATTTTGAAGTTCACTAATAAATGCATTTTTGGTTTTCAATTGAAGTTGTGTTTGATATAATTCTTGTTTCAAAATCTGTTTAAGAAATAAATTTTTATTATTACACAATATTTAATAATTCAACACTATTATTTGAAGAAGGCAATTTTACTACAATTGTACAGGAAAGTAAATTGTTCATAAATAATTATAATTTAAACATATTTGTTTGTATCATCGAACTATTTAATTTTTCTTATAATATTTTTTACTTACATCAATTGTAGTCATACTAGGACGAGTATAGTTTAATGATGCGCTTACAGAGCTTTCATTATTTTGAGATGAATTTTCATTCATTTTGTCTAGATAATTTCAAATTTAAAACTAGAAAACAAAAATCTTGTAACGAGCGTTACACCAGAATATTAAACAATCGAAGTTAGAACTTATAATAATTACCAGGTAGTTAATAAGGCAGAAGTATAAGAACTAGCCACTTATTATTTGTAAGAACTTAAAACCAATAAAACCTTTTAATATATACCTGTTGATAGTTTGATACTGATTAACATAGTTAAATCGACTTTAAAATTGTGTGTTAAAAAATTAAAAATTGAATTCAATATTTCAATATTATCATTGTTGGCATACAAAAAACGGTTAATTTTAATTTACTGATTGGATGAGTTATACAGTTGTGCCAACCTTCCGTAAATTAGTCGGTGATACGTCTTGTCTATCAGTTGTTTTTGTTGGTAACCTCAGTAGCTATGATACCGTGTTAAGTGCTATTTAAATTAGTCGCCGTAGAAGGGTTACTTCATAACCGTATTACTGAAAGTTATATTGCCTATATAATTTTTATAAGGGATTCTAATAAACATATTTTTTCTTATAAAATTAAAGAATACCTAGGTAATTTAAATTATTCATTTTTCTTAACAAGGCAAAAACTACAGTATTTAAAATTTTAAGATATCCAAAAAATCATCACTTAAACTTGGTTGTAGCCAAGAGTGTGAGTAATCAGTTATGAGTGGATACAGTATATGTATATGTTTTTAGCAACATGAAAACTGTAACACCAAAAAAAGCGTAATTACCTAACTTATTAAGAAAACATTCATATATAAATCTATAAAAATGAAATAGGACGTCAAGAGCTTTTGTTCAAAACTTAAAATTGTTAAATCGAGATTACGAACAATCGATACAAGATCGGTCAGAACTCAGGAAATCTTATAACAAGCTGTGAAAGAAACATCTCAGACGACTCAGACCACTAGAAATCATTGGGAATTTCGCCTTAGCAACTAGCAAGTATAATCAAAAGTCAAGTGGTATAATGACATAATATTCATAAAACATAATATACAAAATTAAATAATTTTAGAACTATACGACCATATTATTATATTTTTATTTAATCACATTTTAAATATCAATAAATTATCGTAGACTAGATGACTATTTTTAACATTAAAATATAATATTTATGTAACATAGGGACACAAATTATAAGATTGATATAAGAACGTTCCCTTTACAATAACAGTCAAAATTGAGACTTCCTTTACATGCACGACAGCGGGGGGCCGGTGGCGTTAAATAATGTAATAATACTATGCTTATGTTGCTTCATTATTTGATTTTCGAGCCCTGCCTATGTTAGTAATATCATAAAAAATTTATTATTTATTCCTTATATCAATATTATAATTTGGAAGACGCGTTCTACGCCCGCAACGGGCGCGACGAGAAAAAGCAAACGGTCCCATGCAGGAGTGCAGGACATCTGAAGTCATCAGTGGTACACTCGTTAGACTTTCTGCCTTTACGACTTTACAACGTAAGGAATAATTCAGTTGTGGACTGGCCTGTTATAATAATAAATAAGATGATTCCATAATACTTTAGGAATTAAAAAATACTATTTTTAACTATTTATCTTGTGTTTGTATGTAGGATACTTTTGACATAAATTGTTCTAACTTAAAATGAAAAATGGATGTCATTAAAATTAAAAACATGTTTAAAGAAATAAATTCTGAAAATATTAAAATACATTTAGATAAAGAACTAAAGAGGCATTTGAGCATTTCCTAATTTATTTAAAATTTAGCAAGTATTAATCACATTACCTGCGAATTCAGCCATATGCGAAAAGTCCTTTTCATATATGAAGAGGATTAATAAATACATATAACCATTGATTATAAATATTTATAATCAATGATATAACATAATATGTTACCTACATATTTTGTACTATTCTCTAAAAAAAAATATTTATGATGTCTTTTTTTTTTGGTTATTTTATAATATACTTTATTTTTTATTTTAATTAACTATACTCTATATCAGTGCTTCTCAACCTGTGGGCCGCGGCCCTCTAAGGGGCCGTGGCTATATGACTGGGGGTCTTGAAATATTTATTTAACTTAAAATATTTTTGATTATTTAGCTATTATATAAATATAACATAACATTATAACGTATACATTATATTATTTTAAGTCGTATACATTATATTATTTTAAGTTATATAATAAATAAATAAATAACCGACCATATGATTAATCATTATTTATTATTACATTTATTTTCTTTACATTTTAATAATCTATTTGTGTGAAATAGTGCATATAAATTTTATATATTATTATGAAAAAATAATTCTTGATTCTGATTGAGGGGGGCCTTGGCAGTTTTACATTAAATTTAGGGGGCCCTATAACAAAAAAGGTTGAAAAGCACTGCTCTATATATTATACTGAACTCAAATTCGTAATCCCCATCACAAGCGTTATGCTTATAGGGGAGTTTGCACCTTGTATTAATTTGTTATTTCTTTTGTTTTTTGTTGTGTACAAGAAAAATAAAATTATTATTATTATATGTTCGTGTCGGTACCGCAAAAAAAAAATAACCCCATATGAGATTTTGCAAATTAATCTAAAAATTAGTATTATATCATTGCGTTTGCAATGATATGAATTATAGGTACTATTTATAACATAGGTACATACAGGTGCGGATCTAGAAATTAAATAAGGCTAAATAAAAAAATTTACTTCAAGACTCAAATACATAAAAGTATAGACATTAGGTTTAAGTTTTGAAATATTTTAAGTAGGTACCTTAGACTTAAGGGAAAGGCTTCAGCCCCCTTAGCCTCTCCCTTGTATCCACACCTGCATAATATATACATACGTGATACGTAAATTATTATATTATTGAAATTTTATTGTATTACACATTTATTGTGAATTTTTATTTATTTATTTATTACCTATATTATTAATGATATTTCAAAAAAACAAAAATTACCGTGATTGAAAAAATTGATTATTTGTTTTATATTTATAAATTATTAACATTGTATTACACATTTATAATTGGGTAGAAACCCAATTTTTTTATTATAGGGTTATTTTTTCGGGGACCAGTGGTGGTCAAACGGGTGATAATGGGAATAGATCCTCCATGACTTTTATTTATAACAATTCAATTTATCTAAATTGTACTATAATGTTATTGTATTAAATTTTTCTCAAAACATCACCCTATGACTTATGAGCGTATTTTATTATTATCTTTATAGATTCTAGACTCATTCTAGGAACAAGGCTATTTTACTATTAATACTAAATATTTAGTTACTTATATACAAAATATATACGGGAATTACCCTACTCGATGATTGTGAATATTCAATAACAACATACTCCTCACTTGTTATAAGAAAAATATCTACTAATATTTACCCTTATTTTTTAAAAAATGATATTCAGCATAAGCTCGATTTAAGATACCATCTTAAATCGTGGGGAAAAGTGCTAAGTGCATAACCTTAAATTATATTTTAAACTTTTAAAGATAAGTAGTGCATATTAAAAAATTAGCCACCCCTCCATGACAAATTCATTTGACCGCCAATGGTTCGAGCCGCAACTTGGTTCAAGATCACTTTATTAATTTAGTAATATTAAATATTAAAAAAGATAATACAGTTGACAAATGACAATAATATTAAATACATTTTCTAACAGTAACCTGCAAAGATGAGGCAAAGTGATATTAGTCATTAACTTTTGTGTTTTTCTATGTATAATCTGTATTAAGATGAAAAGTTAATACCATTTTTTTTGTATTATTACTTTATTGTTGTTACTACTTACTATTATACATAGCACAAAAGTATTTAAAAGTAGAATATTTATTAGAATACTTAAATACTGTATTCAAGATATTACTGAAGTCTGTAATAATGTTAAGTGTTAATTATTAATTACCAAAATCCATTTTTTTTAGCTCAAGTTAGCAAAATTTAACAAATATGTTGTGAATTTGTAAAACGTGATCACGAATTCACGAATGAAGTTATAGGTAAATATCATGATAATTAGGAGTTCCGTGTAAAAGTGCGGGAGTAGAGTGATAGTACTGATAGTATAATTTTGATCAGTTGATTTATATTTATAATTGACTAACATACCTATTCTGTGATACAACTTTACTGTAGATGGAATATTGGAACGCACAATTTTGATGATTGTACATTTGTACGTCTATCGACAATGAGTTCAAACAACTTCAAAAATTATTAAAAACATTTATATTCTTCGATAAAAGATAATACAGTTTCATAAAAATATAAAATACTGTTTTGTTTTTTAAATTCGTCGTTAATTTTGGTTAAAACTTGAAAGTTATTAAAATAATTGTCGTCATAAATAAAATTATTTTTAAATTATATAGAAATTCGAAAGCACATTTGTTGAAATAAACTTTACATTTATATTAATATTTTAATATGTAAGTTATATATAGGGCTCAGATTTAAATACCCTAAAAATATCAAAAAAATGCCCTTTCAAAAAATGCATTTATGACCTAAAAACTCTAAAATATTCCTTAAAAATATCAAAAAATGCATTATCTATTAAATAAATTTGAATTAAATTATTATTAAAAAATTAGGAACAAATAAAATTCTAATAAAAATTATAAATTATAAATTATACGCAACACGACTGAAAGCGTCCGATAATCGGCCACGCACACCACCGATATACCTAATATTATCGCTCGATAAGAAAATAATCCAATAAAAGTTTAGTTGTGTGCAATAATATCGGCTAATTGGATGGAGTGACATAAAGATTGTAAAAACCGGAAAACCTGATGTTAAATTAGTTCAAATAGTTCAAAATGAAAATAATTTTTATTACGTAGTACTATAGGTACTACTATATGTATAGTACTTATATTTCAATGAGGTCAATTTTTTTAGTCATAATACGACAAATAGGTCAAAAATGTCCTAAAAATTAAAAAATTCATTAAAACCGTCAAAAAATACCCCAAACAATTATTGTGGTTAGATTGCGAAGTACTTGAAACATTTATACCTAGCTTGGAAAGCATCGCGAAAGATATCCTAAAAAAAGATGCAAATGCATTGAAATCCAAGTCCTAGTTATGTATATATATATTATTAGAAGTAAGGCTTCAATAACATCACAGGTCATTAGCCTAAAGTTATATTTGTATTTTGTATACCTATTACCTACACAATGATACACATAGGTTGCAATAAACCAAATTTTATGGTCAAAAATGTAATCGTATTTTATGGCTAGGTGCTAGGAATGACAAAATATATTTTGTATATATATATTTCGTCACGGTGCTAAGTACCTACGTAGTTTTGATGAGCGAAGTCGTAACGATAATAATAATATAGAGAACAGACACCTATTACTTATTGAGTGGAACATTTCTACTTTACGGGACACCCCTTATTTTGGTAATTTTTTTGGGGGTCCTTGTCATATTTTTGATGAAAAAAATTATGGTGAGATCAGAATTTGGTGCTCGGACTTAGTTTCAAAGTTATAGGCCCGCCAAGTTTAACCCTTTTTCACAATTTTCTTAAATAGCTAGTTTAGTCAAGCACTCAAGCTAGATTAAAGTGGATTGCAGTGCAATGGTCACTAATACCAATTCAAAGCTGGCCGTCCGTAGTTCTAAACCGATACCGCCAAACTTATTTTATGCACTTTTTTTTTTAAAATTTTTTCGAGTTTTTCTGGAAATTTCCATTTATTTTTCCGAGCGGGATCATTTGCTTTTTTGTTGCACCGAGTCACCCGGCGGGGTCACTCGATCGCTGCGCTCCCTCAGACAATTAAAAACGAAAATATTCCTCGATTTGCTATGCAACGCCACTTCAAGTACGCAATACGGTAAATAAAATGCATTTTTGTTGCACCAAGTCACCCGGCGGGGTCACTCGCTCGCTCGGACATTACTACATTAGTTACACTATCTAACGTTTTTAGCGATAAATTTATTTAAATTTTTTAATTAATTTAACATCTATATCTATATGGCTATATAAATAGTTGGAACTCGAAAGTCAAACACAGTACTATCAACATAGGTTAGGTAACAAATAACAATCACAAATTACGAAATAATGACAATAATAGTGCTATCAGCATAATAATAATCGTACGTTATTTAACATGTTATCTACTAACTTTGAAGTGTCGTAACTTCTTAACTATGTCCGAGCGCCAAATTCTGACTTCACCATCGTTTTCTGCGTAGGTACTTAACTATATCTATATTAATTTCAATTACAAAAATCGCAAAAAAAAGGTGTCCCGTAAAGTAGAAATATCAAATATGCCCGGAAATTTAATAATTAACTAAAAATAATTGACTTTTTATAATATAGGTACCTATTTAATTTTATTCTTAATTATTACCAATAATACCTATTTGATAGGGACGCCCGGAAGGGGGGGCCAGTGGGGGCCATTGCCCCCCCTGAGATTTTTCGTGTTATTTACAAAATTGGAAGTTTTTTACATAAAGCTGATCTATAATAGTCAGCAACTATTCGACAATCCTTGTATCTAAGTATCTAACAAGTCATATAGGAGGTAGGTATTTATTATTTAATCGTGAAAAAGACATTACGATTCTTTTCAATCGCTAAGTTACTTTTTAACTTTTGGCTGGTTCCTACAGATTGTTAACGCGGACGAATCAAAGTAATTAATTAAATTTATTTATTTACTTCAAACAAAAGGAGATTGCCATTACTTTTTGAATAAAATAATAAAATAGGAAATACATTTTATCAAATAAAGTTGTTTAAACTTTGTTATGTTTTTTCTTACAAATATTAGAACTAATAGTGTAAATGTGTAATTTTATATTAACTTAAATTAGTTTTGATTTTTAAAAATATATTAATGATAGTATTGCAAAATATGAGTAGATGAAAGATGTAGCGGTAAATTTACCTATAAGTATTTAGGTACTTACAATTTTTTTTGCCCCCCCCCCTGAACTACATTTCTGCGGGCGTCCCTGCTATTTGAAATTTTACGTTAACTGCATTTAATGTTTTTCGTCGTGTCGTATACTCGTAATTCGTATACTATTCGATAGGTATGATATCTACATAATTTATTTTTATTATTATTTATTTATTTAAATGTGTAATTATAAATTGTCGTTTTTTACTGCTGATATTAATTTATATTATATTTTTCTTCCATGATACTTATATAAGACTTCACAGATAAAATAAATATAAATAATATTATTATTTTTTATATTTTTTCGTATTATATATTTTGTAGAATTTTTTTTATCTACAGTAGATAAAGATGAAATTGATAAACCTACTAACATTTTAGATAATAGTTCATACTTCATTTCATAATTAATAATTTTATCTAAAGCCGTGGTAAATAGGCATTAAGTAATAAGTATAGGTATAGGTACTTGAATTATAGTTGTATCAGTCATCTTGGAAGTCTAGTACTGTGGTATTGGTATTTGACATCCAGTTACAGTACAATTTTAGACTTGTAAGTATTTGTTACTGCATTAATTATATTATATTATAATACATAATAAACACACTTTATATTGACTGATCATAAAATATTTATTAATTTATAATCTCAAATAAATATATACTTATTTAAAACTTGCAACATGGTTTGTTCTATTTGTGTTAATACTATTGTTTAAGTCATTATATAAATTTCATTTTTCTTATAGATATTTCAATCAGGTTTTAGTGTAAAACTGAAAAATGACGTCGAAAAGTGGTGCTGTTGAAGTGTCTGAAGGGTAAATTATTTAATTTATGACTGTCCCTTATGTATTTTACATTCCTCAGTTAAAAATGTTCTACAACTGTTCATCATTATTCATTAAATTCAAATTTCTTTTAATTTAAGAATCATATTGTTTGAAAAAAAACCACGTTGAAATGTATTATTTAGTAGCTTAGCTTGTTCCTTCCTATAAAATGTGTATGTTTTATTTTTATTAAATCTTTTTCTATAACTAGGGTTCAATAGTTATCTTTATTTTCATACAGTCCTTGTAAATGTAAATAATTACCTAAGTAATTATTTAATTTGTACAATAACTTTTTGAAAAAAATGTTGCGTTAAAAACTATATATAATATATATAATACCTACTAATTTTGTAACTATAGATGTATTTCTATATAACTTAATTTTAAAGTGATGGTATTATATGTAATATTATAGTATAATCTTTATTTTTCATAAACAGTATTTATTTAATTTTTACTGTTTTTATTCTTTATTTTTGATATTAATTTTAAATTTTTATCAGTGAGCAAGTTAAATCTAAAAGTCAATTGAAAAAAGAAGAGAAACTTGCAGCTAAAGCGTTGAAGAAGGAACAGTTCAAAACAATAAATGTAAATATACAATATTTTGACTTTTTTAATTATACTTAAAATTGACTTTCAAATTAATAATCTGTTTATTATCAACTAATAATTAATTTTTGTGACTGTTCTATTATAATGCATTAAGTTAAATTTTATATTTCACTAGATACACAAATAAATTTGAATCTTATATTATAATATTTAATTTAAATAGAAAGCAAATACTAATGACCAAGAATCTGGTGAAGATATTTCTGTTGGAAAGTATGGAGTTTTAAAAATGATCCAAAGTTCAAAAAATTTTGTATCTGATCGAATATTTGTGGATGTAAAAAACATTATAACTGTTTTAGCTGACAATAGTGTTTGGATACGCGGAAGACTTCATACTAGTCGTGCCAAAGGCAATTAAAAAAATAAAATATAATATTTATTTTATGCATTTTAACATATCTTAATTTTAGGTAAACAATGTTTTATGGTTGTCAGACAGCAGCAATGGTCTATTCAGGCGTTAGCTGTAGTATCTGATACTATTAGTAAACAATTTGTTAAGTTTTGTTCTAAGTAAGGAAGAAAAAATATTAATAGCTTAATACAATCAGTAATTATGTATTTATTTTGATTTGTAGTATTAACAAGGAGTCTATAGTAGACATTAAAGGTAAAGTTACAAAAACCCCTTCTAAAATTGGATCGTGCTCACAACAAGATGTTGAATTACATATTGAAGAATTGTGGGTTGTTAGTCAGTCTGCTAATCAACTTCCTTTACTTATTGAAGATGCATCAAGGCCAATTAAAGGGGATGATGATGTAAAATATTATCTACATTGATATTAGTAAAATGTGCACTATTTGCACTTAAAAGGACGTTGTACCCGCATGTGCTATCTGAAACTGAGTTATACTTAGCTATGTAAAATATTAAAACTTTTAAATACTTATAACTTACTTCATCAAAAGCCCGTGTGATGCCCTTTATAATACTCTTACCTTTAAGTTTGATAATAGGTCAATTGACTTAATAAAATTAACAGCATAAAAAGTATTTTGCTGAACATAAATTTGAGACACATGTGGGTATGATGTCCTCTTAATGATAATCTTCTATATTATATAAATATATATGCATGTTTACTACTTAAAATTTAATTAATTTTTTCCTATAACTACAACCTTGTTATTATAGTTTCCCAACATCATATTATATATTTATTTTCATCTGTCATACATCCATAATATAACCTTTCATGTCCAAAAGTTAAAATGTTTTACATTAAAAATATATATATTTAATTTTATTCCCTTTATTTAAAATACATAATCTATGCTAATTAACATAGGCGTAACTAGGATCTGCATCAGCCCCCCCAGAATTTTTGGGTTAATGTATGTGCATATAAACATATTTGTATTAACTTTATTTTTACTATAATATATAAAAAATATAATGTTTCATATAAACGAATACCTAATCATTCAAATCAGTTGTATACACCAATAAAAACAATAAATAATAATCAAATTAAAAAAAATTTGCTATAATATATTTTTAGAAATTTAGACCCTCTGATTTAAAGGATTAGTTACGCTTATGCTAATTAGCGCAATAAGTATATCTGATAATATTGACAGATTATTTACCTATAATTAATTAATGAATTATATATTTATTTTAGGATCAAGGTTTAAATATAAAAGTCAATCAAGATACAAGGCTAGATAATAGAGTAATTGATTTACGTACTCCTGCAAATCAAGCTATTTTCCGCCTTGAAGCTGGTGTTTGTAAATTATTCCGGAACTTGCTCACTGCAAAAGTAAATTAGTTATAAAATATATTTGGTTAAAAATGTTCAATTATTATTTAATGACCCGAAGATATTTCGTGTTTATTAATTATATGGATAAAATACTCAATTTATGTAAATAAATAATAATAATCCAAATTCAAAACTAAATTTATATTTAATTTAATACATTTTTTAATTGAATCAGGGTTTGTCATAACTTTTTTGACACAATATTTATTTTTTATTTATTACGTAATCTATTGATTTGAAAATAGTGTTTACCAAATATTTTCCTTAAAATTTTTTATTAAATTTCTTTATATTTGTACAATTTTTAAATAATTTTTATTCAACTTAACATAGTATTGAGTAAACTCAACTATTATTGTTCTTTTGCAAATTTAACCTATTAAAAAAATTTTTTTTTTAACTGCAATTAGAGTTTTGAAGTATTTTGTTTATTTAGGGTTTTGTTGAAATTCATACTCCAAAAATGATAAATGCAGCAAGTGAAGGTGGAGCAAATGTTTTCACAATATCATATTTCAAAGGCTCTGCATATCTTGCTCAATCACCTCAGTTGTACAAACAAATGGCAATTGCTGGTGATTTTGATAGAGTTTTCACAATTGGTGCAGGTATGATTATTTTTTTTTATTATTATTAGTATCTATCATTAATTATTTGTTAATCATCTAATATTTTTATATTTTAGTCTTCAGAGCAGAAGATAGCAACACATATAGACATTTGACTGAGTTTGTTGGCTTAGATTTAGAAATGGCTTTTAAATATCACTATCATGAAGTAGTTGATGTTATTGGTTCACTTTTTACCAACATATTTAAAGGATTACGTGACAAGTAAATACATTTATACATTTAAACGTTTTAATTTTAAATAAGTAATTATTAACCACTAAAATTACTAAATGGTTTTGTTTTTACATTTTTCATGACATTGTTTTAAATTTTCTTACTTATTATTTATTTATGTATAACAGATTGAAAAAAAAATTTGAAAGAAATAATTCAACTTTCCTGTATTGAACTTGACCAATAAATTTTATTTTTAAAAATTTTTAAATCTAGGACATACATTTTCATTTTTTATTGATGTTATTATAAATAGAAATGCATCTTTAAATGCATATTGTTTTTTATAAATATTCTTAAGAAAAAATAAAACAATCAATATTTTTAATATTATTTTAAATGTACATGTAAACATTTTATAAAATATTATAAATATATTTTTATTTTATAGTTTTCAATCTGAAATTAAAACCATTTGCGAACAATATCCTGTAGAACCATTTAAATTCTTGGATCCACCTTTAAAACTTGAATTTCCAACTGCTGTTAATATGCTTCGCGAGGCTGGAGTTGAAATGGGCGATGAAGATGATTTATCAACACCAAATGAAAAATTACTTGGACGTTTAGTCAAAGCAAAAGTATAATCATTGTTTTACTAAATTAAATAACTCTTTTTCACTTATAACTATATTTTATTACATAGTATGATACAGATTTCTACATTTTGGATAAGTTTCCACTTGCCATTCGACCTTTTTACACCATGCCAGATCCTGATTCAAAGGTAATTCTTAGTATATTGTGCTTTAGCATTTAAAATTTTTAAATTGGTCTATTATTTATATTCTTAATAGGTAGCTTCTAATTCTTATGATATGTTTATGAGAGGTGAAGAAATTATATCTGGTGCTCAGAGGATACATGATTCTGATTACTTAATAGAAAGAGCTAAACATCATCAAGTTGGTATGTTACTCAAAAATTATGTTGGCCCATGAATAAATAATGATTTTATTAAGTTAATTATTGATTTAATATTATTTGTTTAGATATTGAGAAGATTGCAGCTTATATAGACGCTTTTCGGTATGGATGTCCACCTCATGCTGGTGGTGGAATTGGGTTAGAGAGAGTAGTCATGTTGTACTTGGGCTTAGACAACATAAGAAAAGCATCAATGTTTCCCCGTGATCCTAAAAGACTTACTCCATAATTTATAATTTTATTATTTTTATTTTTAAATAAAGTATGTTAATAATGAATTATGTTATGAAATTGTCTTAAAGATCAATGACGTGCATTAAATAACAAAAAACAAAAAATATTTTAAATTTTTTTGTGTCTTATATTTATACTTAAAATACAGTTGACTCTCTGTAATTTGAAGTTCAAGAGGTGCAAAAAAAATTCAACTTTCTAAACATTTTGAGTTATCAAATTCTTAAAAAAATTTTTTTTAAATATAGTATGTAGTTTACAAAAAAATACAATTTGGTCTAAGGTTCTATTGTATAATATAGTTGTTTATATCTACTAATATCTAACTTATTGATACAGACTGACAGACTGTCTCTGTTTATAATTATATTTAATTCTATTAAATAATATTTACTATTGAATTTCAATTTAAAACATCTATCTCACCATCTCAATGATGAGGTACACACAATCAATGCCTTAAACGCCTACTATTCATTATAATATTAGGTTCATGGAAGGGGCTTAAACCTATTCTTTAGTTATTTTAAGATTATTTTATTGATATTTTTAATAATTTTCGTCAATTAAAACAGTTAAAGTTAACACTGTGTCGCCGAATAGATTTTTTTTTTATGAAGTGAAAACTAAAATTTTTGTCTCGCCCACCCAACCCAAATTTTTCAGTTATTTAATATGATATTAAAATACATACAGCCAATGGATTTCTAACTTCTATGTTTCATGATATCAGGCTTATAAATTATAATATATATATATTTATATAATATCTTTATTTAACTTTGTTAACCCATTAAGTCATATAGCCCTAGAATCTTTACCTATACCCTCCCACCCATTTAAGAAGTGAAACGAACGCTTCACATGACACATGGTTGTATGAGTTTGGCGCCACTGAATTTACACATTTTATGAATTATTTTTATTTTCCAATTAATTTTTGTTTTTCACATTTGTTACGTGTTCTGTACGCAATTTTTAGTATTGACGCATTATACATATAAATGAATAGGAAATATTTTTTAAATTATAATTCTTAAGTAGGTAGGTACCTACTTTAATACAGTTTACAGACCATTTTCGACAGTCACATTATTTGTTCAATTGCTATTAATTGAAGATAATAATATTTCATGAAGAAAGTGAATATAATAAATTATAGGCTATGTTGTATGTAGCCCATATAGACACAATTTGTTTCCTATGATTTGGACTTTTTACAGATATTGTTTTTAATATTTTCCATTGATCAGTTTTACTTTAGTTTATAACTATTAGGTATTGGCCATTACGTACATATTTTAATAAGTACAAACAATAAAGGCATTTTGCCTTAAATTATACAGATTACAATTTTCAAGCGCCTTAAATGTAATTAAAATAAACCTAAATAGCATGACGTAGGTATGTATAATTCGGATAAAGATAGGTACACGTTTACTTTATATTAACGGGCTAAATGCAACGTCACCCGTCACTAACATCGTTATTAGCATAAATATTTGCGTGTAGGTAATTGGAAAATATTAATATTTCGGTCGTAATAACTAACTAGTTATTAAAATTTGTAAAAACGTATAAAGAGTTCAAACGCAGACATTACATATTATTAAATAGGTACTTAGATACCTGTAATATAATACGATAGTGAAAAAATGCAATTTTGGGGAATATATAAAATATAAATTACAGTCAATCGTATTAGCCAAAAGTCTGAGTGCCTGACCCACGCGAACGTTAATAATAACCAAGTTCCAAGTAAAAAATTAAGAAAGTATGGAGTTTAACGCGTGCGCTCACCTACTAGAGTCTAGAATATTATAATGTAAATGTAATCACGTCGGCGGCGGGCTTTAAAAAATAAAAATACCAAATTCGGCGGCTAGTGGTTATTTTTTAGTTTTCTACTCTTTTCAATCCATGAACGCGGTTTTAAGGTTACGTTCGTTCCAGTCGTCTGACCGAACCTTCAAGGAATAGGTTAAATCGAATAAATCGAAAGACACGGATAATGGGTATCGTTATGACGTGCGTTCGAGCTGACCCTGCGCGCCTTGAATCCACCGACGGCATACGACTATACGAGGCAATTTTATTTTCAACGAAAGAAATATATAGGAAGTTTTTTTTTTTTTGGCGGATCGAACGGATAGACAATTTTCCCAATATAAATGGTGTTGTCAACGACTGTCAAAAAGTCGGCGATCGGTAACGTCCGAACCATAGGAAAAAATTAAATGTTTCGTCGTTCCCAAAAAGGATTAATACTTAATAGTAAAATATGAAAATGCGGCGGAACCGCGGAACGGGCCACCGTCGCCGCCGGAGTGCCGCGCGCGCCGCGCGGTAGTCGGCGGCCGCTACTACGCAATAGACTGACGTCACAGTCACGTTTTCGACATTGCGCGATGGCGTGTGCGGGCCGTGGCGGTGTGTCAGCCGTGGTCGCGGGTCGGGGGGTCCCCTTAACCGCTCCGATTGGGTCAATGTCTGCCGTCTGGTGCTGCGTCCGCCGACGTTTCCAAAATGGAGACACAGCCGTGTCGAACTCGTGATTAAAACACCATTTACGAATGACCCCAGGCGAAAGCTCGATTACCGCTGACGACGACGGTACTAACAAGTAAACGAGTAACGGCCAGCGCGTTCGTTTCAGTATTTTTAGTAGGTTTCCATCATCGGAAAAAGGCGAATAACAAATAATAATATTCTCGTCCGTTTCTCCCGCGGTCGAGGAGTTCGGTCGGTCCGTTAACGCTAAGCCGCGGTCTGCGTGTGCGCGCTCTCGTGTGTGTGTGTACCGTGTTTGAGTGTGCGTGCGTACTGCGTACAGTCCGTCGTTTTCCAATGTGCTGTTCTGCCGCCGCCACCACTACCCTCAGGTAGTAGCGTAGTATGTGGGCCGCGAACCAGGCCAGATAGGCGTATCAGAAAAATTTCTTCTTTTTCTTCTTTTTTTTTTTTTATCAATAAAAAAAAGTGCGGAGCAATAAATCACGTTTCCTTTTCTCGTCCCGTTTTGTACGGCATACATTTTCCTTTAGGTACCCACCCGTGTGTGTTTACGCCGTATTCGCGAGTTCGCACGAATTATGTAAAACTGAAGAGCAGCCACCCGCCGCACACTTAGTCGACGACGCCGACGACTGCTGTAGTGCTGTCTACTTCGACGAAGACGACGACGATTGATAGAAGAGATACTCCGAACAGAGAACTCGACGACAATATTCACACCACCCACCGGTGGACATGAGTGGAAGGCCCAGGACTACTTCCTTTGCTGAAGGAAATAAAACTTCTCCGAATCCTCCTCTGGGCGGAATTAAAGTCATAAGTATGTACTTACATGTTTATGTATACACACATACACACATTTGCATTCTTATACATACATCTACTTTCGTGTGCACTCAAAATTACTTAGATAACTAGTATAATCGCAGTACTTACTTTCGATGATAGTATGTTGTCTTTACAAGTCGACCCGCACTATTTATACCGATCTATCAAATGTTCTGCATACTGTTATACTTTTTGTCAAGTGGCAAAGGGATATCACTGATTTAATTTGTTTTATTTGACTATGTAATACATTTCTTGATCATCCGTTAGGTCATTACGGCTTTTATCCCTATCAAATTATTCTACTAAATTATCTATGATACACTACCTTCAAGGTAATTTGCTAAATTTATGTTGCATATTATGTACTCAGTCATATGTAAAGGTATACATTCCTTATTCTGTATTTAATTTTTTATAACTAATTAGCATTTTGTTATATTATTTATGGGTTAATGAATAAATATTAAAATATTAAATATACATTAAATTAAAGAATCTTGCATGATTTTAGGTTAATTAAATTACATTTAAGGTCTTATAACTATTATTGTGATTTAACAAAGTAGCTAATTAATTATGTATATGACAATACTTTCAGATATTTTCTATAGTCATAGCATTGATTATAGAATTTACTATAATCTATTCTATAATCAATGGTCATAATTATTTACAAAGAGATAAATATTTATTTTTCCAACAAAGAAATTAGTTATGATCCTTCATTGAATTATAATCATAAAATTATCCACCTTTAGGTATAATGTTTAAATAATGTATTTAAATATGTCATTCTCTTAACTATGTTAGATAAAATATTAATAATTATCATAGTAAAAAAAAAAAAACTGTCTAGGCCTACTGTTATTTCATTAGTCACATTATGGTACTAATATCTACCTAACCTACTTGTCATGTAAATTATAAATTCTGCATCATGTATTATTATAACCTTTTTATAAATGATTGATTAAATTTATGAATATGTATATTCAAAATTAAATATGATAGTAAATATCTGTATTACCTAATTAAACTAAAATATTCTCTTTTGAGAATTCACTTTTCGTTCCTAATTATAATGCAGTTGCATTCAATTCATTATGTAATATTTGAAAGTTTATTTATGTAAAAAAAATGTGTTTATCAGTGCTTTCTTATGCAAGTACATTTAATAAATTCTCTCAAGCTGTGTAATATTTATTATAGAGCTGTTAAATAAGAATTTACTTACCTATTTAAAATTTTCTAATGCCAAATAATGTGGTACTTTTAATTTATTTAAAATTTGATGGTAGGTATGTTATAGTATGGTAGATTTATGATCAAATTAAAATATTTAGAGGATACTTTTATATTTTTATTAAGGTCTGCACACACTGCAGCAGTGGTATTGGCGTTAAAATGTAGCTGGACACAATTTACTGGTACGGTGGAAGACAATACAATTTTAACCTGCAGTGTATGACCTTATTTAGGTATACAATTTTCTAATTAGAGTTTTGATATTTTTATGTTTTAAGTAGGTTAGGTTAGGTTAGGTTATGAGTAGGTATATGTATTTCTTTTAGCCGAATAAAAATAAAAATAAAAATAATAATTTTTACCTATGTATCTATTGTTATACTTGCCCGTTAACTAGGTGATAGGTGTATGCTCGCCCATTTGTCTTTATTTCTTGCATATACCTAAATCATGAATTAATTTATTAAAACTATCCAGGCATTTATATAGTTAATTAGTTTGATTCATTAATTAAAATAATTTTGGTTGGTATTGAATAAATGCAATTTATACTATAGTCGTTTATAACCTATCGATTTATTACTAATTATGAAATAAAAAAAATTAAGTATTTATTATTAAACACATTATGTGTGATTTACATTTTGGTATCAAAATTTTATACCTTACCTAAGTATCTTAGTGAAGTGATTGAACAAATTAAATGTAGGTATTAATTTTAGTTTTTTATTTAAATAAATAACCGAGTAAATAACCTTTATTGAATCTAAAAATATATTGGTTAGTTGATTTCATTGTGCCAAGTTAATTTTGAAATGACAGAAATTTTTTCCAATTCAATGTCAATACATTAGTTTGAAACGTTAGTAAGCTAAGTAGTGATGGATTTACATCTCCCGTGTGAGGATCCCTCAATAAATGATGTGGTTCCTATATGGAATCCAACTATGGTAGCAAACTCTGAACGTCTAAGACTTCAAGGTACTATTTTTCTTAATATTACCCTTTAATGTTTTATTTAAAAACTTTTATAAATTCTCAACTATAAATAATTTAATAAGTATATATTTAATTTTTTTTAAATTTAATTTTAACTTAAATGAACATTTTTTTATTCCGTTTTCTTACTACTACTGTGTATGATCTGAAAGTAGTCTTAGTTATCTATATAATTTAAAGAACAGTTAGAATCTATAATTCATACTTGAACTAATGATTATTTATATACAATTAATCTGAATAATATATTTGATGTATTATGTTTATTCTATGTATTTTATTATTTGTTATTAATATTAAATATCATTGGAATGACTTTATTAACTAAATTATATAATATTTTAAGTAATAATTGTTAACTAAAATTAATGATTAGGTATAAGTATAACTCTTAATTTCTCAGAATTAATATTCTTTTTAGTATTTGTATAATATTTTCTTGTCATAGTTTATCTTAATAACTGCATTATTTCTGTTGAATTTATTTAATTTTAAAAATATATAAAATATTTTGTAACTACGATAAGAACTCTATCAAATGCTTAATTTTAAACAGGCAAGTAATAAATTATTTTATTTAATCAAATGTAAGCAGTTAAAAATATTAAGGTTAATTTTACTATTTAAAAATAACTTGGTTATTATAGGTAATACACAATGAAAACAAAATTAAAACTATTAAACTACCCTTTTTCAATTAGTTATTTTGTGGCTTTTAGTTTACTACTTTTATATATTTTAATCATAAATTATGGTTATTGTTTTTAATTCTATAATTTTCCTTTTACCTTATAGTCAATAATCATGTCTACCAAATATTTTATTGTTTACATATACATGTATTTGAAACATATATTAAACATAGTTTCTAACTGAGGTAAATTAATAGAATTACATTTATGTTTATAATTTTAGTAGTGACTTTGTTATTTGTTCCCTGTTGTTGCTTATCAAGGTATCAAATATTCATTATTTCACGATTGATAGGCAATATGATAGTCACTGTTTTAAATCATAATAATAATATAATATCTAATAGTGATTTATACAATAACATATTAATTTGATAACCTTGTTTTTAGTTTAAATTATTTAGGACAATATTCCACAACTATTAGACATATTTTAGTGTTGGTAATTTTCAAGGTAATTTTATTTGAAAACATTTTACAGTTGTTAATTAAATTAATAATATGTAAATATTTATTATTTAATATTACCTATCCATTTAAAATATATTGATGTCAAAAAGTTTTTGTCTTAGTCTTATTTATTTTTTAATTTAGTTACATTTCTATATTTTGTAAAAATGTTAATTTCACTGTATGGTAATTTATTTATTTAAGGTAAAGATGGCAGTAAAGTCACTACAGTTGTGGCAAATCCGTGCCAAGGACCAGATCGACCCTTGGAGGTGTCGTATACAGACACAATGGTTATCGGCAATGGAAGTTTTGGTGTTGTATACCAAGCCAAATTATGTGATACTGGAGAAATGGTTGCTATTAAAAAAGTCCTTCAAGATAAAAGATTTAAAGTAAGTTTTGTACTTACCTGTAAAATATAAACATGCATTTGTTAGTTTATTTTTAAAATGTTTGATTTTTTTGAGGACTTTCTGAACTGCCCATAAAATGTAGTGTTTTTACATTGATCATTCAACATTACATAAGTATTATTATTAAAGAAAAATGTTTAGATTAAAATAATACTATTATTGCTTAATACCTTGTAATTAACTGAGTTTTACTCAGCAATAGATTTTGTTTGAAGTTTGGCATATTACTCGAGGATTTAGTTACAATTAATTAATTAAAATGTCACTCTTAATAGGTACCATAAATTATTATTTATAATTTTTTTTTTTTTGTAATCTTGCCTAGAAATAAAAAAAATATTTAAATTGCTTCCCAATAAAATTATTTTTATCCCCATTTTAACTCTTGAAATAGAAGTTGGAAATTAATTATTTTTTTATTTAAATCAATAATTATGAATATTTTCTTATATATTTATTAAAATTAATTCTATGGGTTATTATAGAATCGTGAATTACAAATAATGAAACGTCTAGACCATTGTAATATAGTGAAATTGAAATTCTTCTTTTATTCAAGTGGTGACAAGGTAATTTTGTAATTATTAAACTAGCTATATCTTTTTATTTTTTTTAAATAAATGTGATTATTTCAGAAGGATGAAGTTTATCTAAATTTAGTTTTGGAATACATACCAGATACTGTATATAAAGTTGCTCGTCATTATAGCAAATTAAGGCAAACAATTCCGATCAACTACATTAAGGTTTGCTTCTTCAACAAATTATAAAATTACTAATGAAAGAGAATGGTATTAATTTATTTATTTTATAGCTGTACATGTACCAGTTATTCCGAAGTTTGGCTTATATTCACTCATTAGGCATATGTCATCGCGATATTAAGCCTCAAAATTTGTTATTAAACCCTGAAACAGGGGTATTGAAATTGTGCGATTTTGGCAGTGCTAAAACTCTTATCAAGGGTGAACCTAATGTATCTTACATATGTTCAAGATACTACCGAGCACCTGAACTGATATTCGGTGCTATAGATTATACAACAAAAATTGGTAATTTATTTTCATAAAATTTATTTAAATGTTCTTAAGGTTTATAAAAATTAGGTGAGCCTTTACTAATTTCTATATTTACAAATTATTTATTCATTGATTAATTCAAAATAATTGTAATATTTTATATTAATTATTGATGATATAATTATTTATTAGTTCATAATAACTTATTGTTTTCGAATTAAAAATATTTCTTATACATACACTTAACATTCGCTAATATTGTTTTCTTTTCTTTATTTATCATAAACAACAGCAACTATTGTGTTTTAACTATGTTATTATGTATTATTTTATTATGTTACTATGTTATTACTTACTTATATAAAATATATATTTCCTTTTTATACTTACTTTATATAATAATCTAAAACCAATATTTGAAGCTGGTGTTTAGAAAGCTAATTAGGTGTACAGTTCCTTTACTTAATAAAATATTTTTAAAGATTTTGGTATAATTTTAGTGTTTTATAGATTTTTATTATTGTCATTGATCAATTAATTTATTATCAATACTCAATAGTTACAATACTTAGGTTTCATTTAAAATAAAAATTTTCCAATATCTTTGTAAAATTATTAAATATTTATTTTTGTGTTAAAAACTAGTTTTTTTATATATTTTTTTTTATATTAATTTATATTTTATAGGTACTAAATAATAAAATTTTAAAAACTTTTCAATTTAAAATGATAATTTATGAATTATTTAATTTCTTAGTGAAATATTGATTTCTTCTTAGATGTATGGAGTGCTGGATGTGTATTAGCAGAACTTATGTTAGGTCAGCCAATCTTCCCAGGAGACTCTGGTGTTGATCAGTTAGTGGAAATTATAAAAGTCCTTGGCACACCAACAAGAGAACAGATTAGAGAAATGAACCCCAACTATACAGAATTTAAATTCCCACAGATCAAATCTCATCCTTGGTCAAAGGTAAGTTATTGTTTGAATTATATTTGTATTGAATTTAACTAATATGTGTAAGGTTAAAGAAATAACATAATTACAGAGTTTGCTCATAGGTATTTTTCAAAACATTTTATCTCTAGAAACATTAAATTCAAAGTATTATTTTTAGTGCATTAAATCTTGTTTAAATTAAATTAATTTGATCTAGATGATAGAAATTAATATAGTAAGTATTATAGTTAGTATATTAATAGTTTGTTAGTTATTACATATAACTTATTTATAAAGAAAAAATATTAAATAAAAAGCATTATTTAGATCGTCTATTTATTAATTTTTAAGTTAAGATTATTCAAGATTAAACATTAAATTATGTGAGCAAATTCAATTTACAGGTGTTTTTATTTCTTTATCTATCAAATAATAAAACTAATTTTTCAATTTTTCAATTTTTCAATTTTTTTTTTTTTTATGTTTATTTTTCTACTAATATCATTTTAGTAAGACATGTTAGAGGAGAAATATCGATACTTTTATTTTTAACGTACATATTGTACCTTGCAGTTTATGCTGCAACGCATGTCGTTCCCAAAAAACAGCAATGTTCATCAAAAGATTAGAGTAAGTCAAAAAATGACTATAAGATGTTTGAATATCTAACCGGTTTTTCTTGTTCAATTATTATAACCTTTTGACATACTCTTTTTATATTAAAAGAGTCTTAACAACTTGCCTACAGAGGTTACATGACTGATTATTTAGTTTATAATCATAATGTTTTATGAAGATAATTTCAGTTTTATGTAATAATAATTTATTAAATATTATATTTTGATAAGTTTAAAACAAATTAAGTATTTGCTCGTAAAAGTGGTATTCGACTTGTGGTTATTACTGCTATATTTGAAAGTTACTGTAGAACTTAAAGAAAATTAGAGCTCTAACATGTCTTTTGAATTGTCATATTTATTTAATTTATGCAGTTTTCTTTTAATATTTTAACTACAATGAAGTGTGTGTGTTTGAAGCGTATATTCTATGTGTTAACCTAAAGGCGTCATTTGTAAAGGTTTTCCGTATGCGGACACCAGCAGAAGCTGTAGAATTGGTGTCGGTGTTACTTGAATACACTCCATCACTTAGGGTGTCTCCATTACAAGCTTGTGCTCATGCATTTTTCGATGAGCTAAGAGATCCACTCCATAGATTACCAAATGGACGATCATTACCTCCACTTTTCAATTTTACACAATTAGGTAAGTAATAAACATAATTATCCTATAAAATTAAAAATTATATTAAATTTTCTTTAAGAATATGTTACATGTGCATGTGTTATCTCTAGGACTCGGAACTTAATGCACTAAAAAAGTATTAAATATGCATGCACTTATGCGCTTAAAAAAGTACAAACATGCTTTAAAAATATGCACTTATGTGCATAAAAAAGTACAAATATGCTCTAAAAATATGCACTTATATTTTATTTTTTTACATAAAATTATTATTTGCAGAAATATTTTATAAAATATTATAAACATGAAAAAGCAAAACAAAAAAAAATAATTCTGATTTTTAATTTTCAATAATAATTTAAAAAAAAAAAAATGCGATACAAGAATATCTAATAATATCTCTCAATATTAATGTATTTATTTTTTTATTTACAAATTTTCATAGTAAATCTTCATAAATTATAAAATATGCTCTAAAAAAATTTTAAAATTAAGAAATATGCTCTAAAATCAAAAAATCACTTAGTGTGCAAAAATATGCACTATAAACTTTTGATATGTTTTTCGTAGTGTCTTAGAACAAATTTTAAGCTCACTTAGCAATAAATCTAACGGTTCAAAAAAAACATGCAAATGTAACAACTTCCGAGCCCTAGTTATCTCTATCTTACAAATCTACCAGTTAAAAACAATTTACAAATTTACGTTCTACAGAATCAATTTCATGTTATTAGCTATAATATTAGAGTAAATTAGCCTATAACCAAACTCAAATTATTAAAATATTATCAGTGTTTATCTTATGGTTCTTTACATTTTTAAAAAAGTCATCAAGTAAGTAAGTAAAATATAACAATTAAAAATACACATGTCTTTTAAAGATTAAAATATTTTAAAGAACCAGCATAGAAAAACCAAATAGATAATATTCTTATCTTAAAGTTTGATAATTGACCAATTCATCCTAATATCAAAGCTCATCACAAAGTTGGTTATGCAAATTTGTTATATTTGTAAAATAGAGGCACCACTGGTTGCATTTATTTCTCAATCTATCTTGAATAATGTTAATATATTGTTTTTAATTTAATTTATATGTCAAACTAAACTATTTTATTCTTATTTTTTTCAGAATTAAGTGCAGCTGGGTCTTTGAAATCTGCTTTGATACCCAAGCATTTAAAAGATTCCGTGGGAAGTGGAAATGAAGCATCTGCTGCTAGTGGTGGTCCATCTACTCCAGAGAATATTAATCCCGACAGTCCAAATCATCCTTCATCATCAACTACTTCCAGGCAACCTTCAAATGAAATAGTTTAAAAGGTAAATGAAAATTATGTATGTATTATGTAGATCAGGGATGGGCAACTGGCGGCACGCGGACCGCATGCGGCCCTCGTACCTTTTTTATCTGGTCCGCGCTTCATTTTCAAATTACTTCATATAATTTTAGCGCTTATCTGTATTTTATTACATTTTTCGATAAAATGTGGATATAAATTCTTATCTAGTTTTAAACCGAAACTAAATTATTAAATGTCTAAATATATATTTATAATAGCGTAGCTAACATACTATTTATTTCATTTTATCGGTTTAGTCATATCCGTACTGCCGTAGTGTCACACTGCCGCACCATTGTAAATTTGAAGGACATTTTTTTTTTTTTGCTTTGTCCTATGCACTGTGGCCCGCTAGTTACTTTGAGTTGCCCATCTCTGATGTAGATAAAGATTAGTTTCTGGAATTTATTTTAATGGGGTTGTCAAAAACTCATTATTAAACTATACAATTTTTATTTTAAAATCCTATAGTCTTAAATAGTGAATTATTTAAATTTGTATTTGATTGAATTTTCATCAAAATTATACTAATTATTTATTATTCATACCCATATTTTGTATTTTTATACTTAATAAAATAAAATTTAGCAATTAGCATTAATTAAAATGTATTGCCATATCAAAAATAACTAATTTTATGAATTTTTCTTTTTCTTTAATCTCTTTATTATTGTTATTAAGCATGCATATTCCTCTAACTTAATAATATTGATTCAAACGGTAACAAAAGTAATTTGACGTTATTTGATAAAATATTGGCAATGATGTATTGTCAATTTTAACCTTTTTGTCAATGAAATATATTACTTATTATTAGTTAATGTAATTATATATAATAATAATTTATTACTTTATTGTTTACTTAAGTATTTTTTCCATAAATTAAAGTAAAGTAGTTTGTATTGAAACTAAAATGTATCTACAAAAATAGATGGGAATTAAAAAAAAAAAAATTAGATCTACAAATTAGGAATTCTGATCTACTCGTAAATAATATTTATTACATTAATACTTTACATACTATATTATTTCTTTATTTCTTTATTTCTCAATGACAATAACATTTAGATACAATATTTGATTAAAACTAAACTAATTAATATTATTGTCTAATAAATAAATAAAAACAGCAGCATGTGCAACTAACTTATTGGTATATTGATAATTAATATTATCTCTACTTTCAAATAAATTACTGTGAATTTTAAACTATTTAGAATGATAAAATAATGTTTTTCTAGTGTAGAATTAGTAAATAAGTTTACCATGTATCGTGACTGAAGAATAAGCGTATTTAATGAGGCTTTATTTTCTTATAATAGCTAATAATAACTATAATATATTACCTATATTAAGTTTTTTTTTTAGTAATTCTTTATTAAATGTATTAAATGATGATTACAGCAAATATTAAATGCATTTGTTAATTTATAATCTTTAACCTATTAAAACTAAACTGTTAAAACAAAGGACCTTGGCCTTTAATGCTTTAATATGTTAATTATAAATATTGTATTTTTTTTTTATGTTTGTTTACAGTGTGACCAAAAAATGCCTTGGCAATCAAACCACTCACAAAAATTTAAGGTAATATATTTGTACACCGAAAAAAACTTATTACAAATTCATCATATCTATATTGTTTTATGTATTAAGTTTTTTTAAAAAAAGTACAGTCTAAGGTTGTCAACTTTGTTATTAGGTAAATTTGTTGATACCTAAACTCGCCTTATGAAATGAATGAATTACGCAATTTTAAAACGTTTTTAAGCTCATTTTCAATAATACTAACCACCATATTTTTTCTTTTTGTTGTTACAAATTTAAAACAAAATTATTGGAACTAATAATCAGTCTTATTTTAATAAAATATTATTATGTTGTTGTTTTTTTCCTTTATTTATGGTAAGATATTTGTTTTTTTTTCCCAAAGGATCTCGTCAAACGTGTAGCCTTTTAAAAATTAAATTCAAATTTTGATTTAGTTCCCAATTACTTGCCTTTTGTGTTATTTTTTAAGTCCAAAGATAATTTTATAAACAATTAAATGTGTATTAATATATATACTATAATAAACTTGTGTAAATATAGTGCAAATTCTTATGGTTTTGTAGTGTATTTTTTATGTGCGTAATTGATGTCCATATTATGAAGGAGTAGGTCTAATGCTTTTTCAATCATAATACATATTAATACAAGTCTAGAGTAATAGTTAATTTCATAAACTACAGACGATTTGTATATCATACAAAATGTGCATTGATTTTAAAACTTCTATTGCATATTGCATTGATAATTTTTATATTTTTGCATATCTAACGTTCCTGTTTTTTTTTTTATTGTAGACTACTTAAATATTAGCATATGTTATAATGACTTCCAAAATTCTAATAAAAATAAAATATGATTCATATAATTTATTCAGATAACCAATATTGTTAGTATATTATTATATAAGTATAATTTGTACCTCAAAAAATCTATACAAATAGAATTACCTTAAACAAAATTGCATCTATTTAATATTGAGGTAGCAATAATTTAAATTCAATGATTATATATAATGATTAATTAACATAAAGCAGATACCTATTGTAATATACTGTCCATTCATATCTTCTTCTTTTTTTTTTTTTTAATAAAATATTTACTAATGGGTTAAATGTATATTATTTGTGAAAAAAATTTGTTTTATTGTTCATAATAGTTGCAATCTATTAATAATAAATCGGAAAAAAAATTATTTGTCAAAAATAAAACGTTCATTCCAATGTATAAATGTTTTAATTTTATTTTTTATATATTATACTTATAATATATATACAATTTTTTATTTGACGTGTATATTTTTAGTTAATCCAAACTGATTTTTTTTTGTCATACTCAAGGGTTCCTCTCTTTTCTCAAGACTATACGAGTATTGGAAAGAAAACAAGCTTTTTAAACTAAAATAGATTTTTAATTTTAGTCATTGATTTGAAATTGTTAATTAATAAAAATCAAATGTATTGAGTAATGACTTCAAAATTATGTACAAATTAGTTGCTATCACATGCGGTTTATGTTATTGGCACGTATTCCCAATTAATATAATTCATTGCATGTAAATATAGAAGCCCGTAAATTCATTTTAACATCAATTATAGTATATATTTCTTTATTTAGTGACCCAAAATTGTTTGGCAAAAAGTTTAACAAAAATATTGCTCTTTTGGCGTATTATGTTACTATAACGTAATTTATTTATATGTATAATATGATAATAATAAACCCATTGTGTTTATTGCCAACTACCATACTTGTTCATAAATGAATATTATTATATAATCAAGTACGTAAATGTTTTTTTTATGCTTAAACAAAAAATTTAAAAAATAATAATTAATTAAATATCATATATTTAACAATACCAATGCAGCTGTTGCATAGATACAATATTAGTTAGAGCTCAATGTTGTTATAATAGAGAACTATTATTTTATTAGAAGCTCTGTATAACTGTGTACAAGTGTAAAGTATTTAACAATAATATTGTATATTCATAATATATATATGTAAAACTTGCATAGTATGACTATATAGTTTTGTGGCTAGTTAAACATATACAGTAATAATACGTTGTTTTTTCTTTTTTTATTATTTAATTATACAAATTGTACAACGTACAGACTATTAATACTAACTTTAATTTCAATTGGTTGTTTTTTTTTTATATATATATTTATATATTTATGTATATAGATACACTCATATATAAATATATATGTTTATTGCATATGTAGTGTTTCTTTTTTGATATTATATGAAAACTATTCAAAATTGTATACAATTAAAATTATGTTCTTGTCTCTCTACATTTTTTTTTTCCGTGGTTTGTATTGATGTATAATTTATATTTTATATTATACTTACATGGACTATCTATATCCTAAATAAATTATTGATTTTGCAGTTTTTGTTGTATAATATATATATTATTTGAGTACTAGAAATTTAATAATTTTGATCATGAAAAATTCTAACATTTGTATAATCATCCAAATAATGATATAGGTATCAAATGTAGTAATGTTAAATTCCGAAAATTTTAGTTTTGAAAGTATGAAATTTTTTGTTAGTTCATAACACTTAAATTTGTAAAATTTAATTATATTTATATCTATATACATATATACATATACGAATCTGTATACTCTGAGCATTATAGTGCATCATATATATATAAATTATATATTATATGTATGCAGTATGTTCATGTAGAAAAATAAATAATATGCAAATAAGTATATGATATATACCTACATAATTTAGTATTGTTTTGGTTATTGATGGCGTTACAGAAAGGTTAAATTAAAAACTAATGCTACAGTGTTCTGTCATATGTTCAAACCTTAGATTATTAAATAACACCAATGCACTAGTTATTACTTAATGGTTCAGATGAGAAAAACGGCCTCCAACCAAAGTACCTGTATGAATGCCGCCTAAATTCAATTTTTCAAATATATTCATGATGACACACCAAAAATGCCAAATTTTCAACATTTCAATTAACATTGTTTTACAAAGATTAATTAAGTTGAGATAACAATTAAGGTAAGATTATTATCTAGGGTCTCCAGAGTCAAATATTATCACTTTGCTATGTTCATATCTTGAATAGTATTCCGTAAAAAATAAAGTTTGAACGGGATCTATCTATAGCAAGTTCTCTATATTGTAAATCAAAAGATTACGTTTTGTGTCCAATTCTGAAAGACAGTTTTGTTTTGTAATAATATAAGATATAAAGTCAACAATATTCCTGCTACTTCAAAGGTGTTGTAAGTAACAGTTTTGCAATAAAAAAAAATATGTTGAAACCTAATGATGACCACCGTGCCATATATACTTGACCTACTTATTTCTGGCAAGTTTATTGTAGATACCTATCTACATATTGCTATACTCTGTAAAATTATGTATGTACCTACTCGCATTGTCATTTTGACAATCGATAAACGCTATTATTTTAAAAAGAATTTCCCAAGTTGTCATGATTAATTATATTTTTTTAAATTTGAAGTATAATATTTTGATATAAAAATTTAAAATATCAATCATGATTAATAATGAGCATTTTAGGTTTAGATAAAGTAAATAAATACTAAACTGACAAAGAATTACCTACTCCTATAGTCAAACAGCAAAATAAATATAAAATATATTGTATAAAATGTTTTAATATTCTTAATAAATGTAATTTTCAAAAAAAAAAAAAAAATCATAAAAATAAATATTAAAATAATCGATTATTTATGATGGTTTGTTATAGAAATAATTGTTTGGTTAGTATTAATTTTGTATCAATGATCAATATTCACAATAGGAGCAATGTTTACAATTTCACAGAATAGTATGAATATTTGAGTGGCACAACTACTTGGACCATAGGCGTAAATTGGTGAGGGGGACTTAACCCCTCTACATTTTTTAAGTTTTTCAAAAAATTTTATTTATTTATTAGAAAAAATAGAAAATGTAAAATATAATACCTGATCAGGATATCTGATAGGTATGTGTTATGTGAACAATTAAGTTTTATGTATGAATTTTTTATTGTAAATTTGTAATAAAATTAAAATGATTAAGCTGTATGTTAATATTTTATAACAACAATGATAATAAGTTATGTATAATACGCTGTTAAATAAATCATTTTGAAGTTTTTATATACATTTTAAATAATAAATGTTACAATTATAATTGTAAATTTTATATGTAGGGGGTGCGGAAGCGAAGCCCCCTCGGGCCTGTTTTATGTTTATAATTTTAGCTCCCCCCCACTTCTAACAAAGCAAATTTACGCCTATGATTTGGACAACAAGTGATGTACTGTTAAGTTGTTTCTTAGGTTTATTGTTAAATAAGAATGAAACAACAATTTAAATAAACACGGATAGGTCTGTATTATAATTAATAAGTATATAACATAATAACTTACAAAAATGAACATTTTTAGCACCTCACCATTCAGGGGCGTCATTTGGGGGGATCAGGGTGTGCGGTTGCACCCCTTACTTTTAAAATAGTTTCAATTGGCCTGCACCCTGATGAAATAATGCACGTTTATTATTTATCATTTAAATTACATACATTGGTTTTAAACAAATATTGTGCTATACATTTGTTTATTGTATTTTAGTTTTTAAATTGATTTTACTATTTAACTGTAATGTGCTTTAAATTATATAAGAAAAACATATATATATATATATATACATAACTTAACTTTAATTTTAAATCAAATAAGTTTGATAAATATTTTTAATTAACAGTTATTTACTTTTTAGCCAAAAAATATAAAAAAAAAACATAAAATAAATAAGTATTATATGCATGTATATAGTACATTTATTATTATTATTTTTTAAATTCGAGTAATCAATTTTTATTTTTAAAATATTGTCTGCTGTTATGTAAGTTCTTTGCATTATTTGCTCAGTAGTCTGTAGTTGTCTATATTTTGAGCATACTGCAAGTTTCTTTATGTTTTATCTTAACAGACTTAAATAAAATTATATAATTGAAACAATTAATTTTAAAACTGGTTCATAATCAAATCTAATAGTATGTTATAAAATAACTTATTTAATTTATTCAGTCAAAAATTATTGAATTAACTGGATATTTTATGATCAAAGTCAAGTTTTGATGTATTGTTCTTAGTAATTCAAGATTAAAACTATTTATTTAACTAAGTCAGTCGGAAGTTAATAAGTTATTGACTAAACTAACTTATACATGATGATAAATAAACATCCAGATTTGATGTATTGTGTTGTTGATTGGCCATTACAATATCATACGCCTTTTTAAATACATTTTTTATGTGTTTTAAACTTTTAAACCAATTTGTATTTCTACATAAATAAAATGCCATAACTGATACTATGAACACATTACGAAAATAAAAACATTGTTTCGTGCTTTAGAAATTTATACGAAATATTACAATGTTGTGAGTAGATAATTATTATTTTGACACAGGACACCAAGTAAATGAATACATTTACAAAAATGCAATAAATAATTATAAATATTTGTATATTGTTAAATCTAATAATTGTACGAGGTTATAGCATTAGTTCAACTCATAGTCATTAGGGACAGTATTAAAAAAAAAAAAAAAATTAATTTGCAAATAAAAAGTGTCGTCTATACTTAATTAAAGCGAAAATAATTTAAGCAATTTAGCCAGGGAGTTAATTTTAATTTTATCTCAGAAAATACAAGTAAAACTTTATACATGTAAATATAAAACTTATGCATAAATAAATAAAAAATAATTTTAATAATACGAATTCATTATCTTTTTATAAATTGGATATCAAAAAAATAATAATTAGTAGGTACAATCATGAAAATACAAATTTTGACGAAGTTAATAATAATGTAGTCTGATAATAAGAACATGAAATTACAGCAGTATTACTAAAAAGGAACATCAAAATAGGTTAATCAACATTGTTGTTTTGTATTTGTTTATGTATATATTATTAAGTTTAAATTGACTGTTAATAGTAACTATGAATACTATCTTAGTCGACACGGCTTTTCTTAGCTCCATTAATATCTTCAATTGCTTCATCGGCTTTTCTTTTGATTGCCAATACCTCTTCATTACTGAGTTCTTGATCTATTTCTATAATATCTGGATCACTATCCATTGTATCTTCCTTAATTACTGTATCGTCTTCTTGTTCTTTGATGGTAACCATATCACCATCTACATTATTTTCATCCTTTTCAATTAAACAATCATCATTTTCTTCAGGTTGAGCTACATTGTTCTTTATATCATCTGCTTTGTTCAGTTCTTCCAAGTTGCCAAAAATTTCAAAATCTGGATCTTCTTCTTTAGATTTTTCTTTTTGAAATAGCTTGATTTTGATACTATAATTTTGGAAATAATCATCAACACTAAATCTGGATCCATCACCCACACCAACTTCTGCTAATGTTTTCCCATATAAATCGACTTCATCATCCTCATCGCTAGAAATTATCATTCTACCATCCACCAAAACATCAGGTGCTACCATGTTTAATTTTTTCTTCAATACTAATTCTTCAAATTGCTTCACCGTAAAATTGTATATATCCACAGATAATACAATTTCTCCATCAGTAGAACAAACCATGCATTTTGGATTTGGTTTTTCAAGATTTCTGTCTTTGACAAGAAGTCCACCTTTGTGGTTAGGCATTTTTCTTAAAAATACGGTTTGACACCTTTCATATTTTCCACTTAAAATTCTCAAAGCATGTATTACAATCTGCCCAGCGATCATAGCATTTGCTGTAGCAATTGCAGGAATAATATTTCCTGCCATTGACTTAATATCAAAGTGACTTTTAAACGGAATGTTAAAAATTGCTGAACGAATATTGGTAGTTGATACAATAAAGTTCATAAAATCATCATCATCTTTATCCCAAACTAAACATTGATTTTCGGATGCTTCTAATTTTTGTTTAATTGATGATATGCAATCCAAAAACATTGATATACATTGTTCCAGGGTTAACACTACGCTATCGGGTACGTGATCGTAATCGACCTGTTCTTGATTAAAGAATGCTTCATCCAAAAGTACTGGCTTAATTTCTTTATCCTTATACAAGTCTTCCATACTTAGCAAGTATTGGATGTCATCATTAAAAATTTTCTTAAGCAATTTTTTTGGATTATACCCATTATGTATAGCCCACTTACGTGCAGACATTCTTTCAGAGCCGTCTTGAGAAACAGCATCCATGGACACTTCTTCATCTGAATCACCTCCAAATAGTTGTCCAAATAAGAACTTTGACCATATTATACAGTGTATAGGCTCTTTAGGCGTGTTTCTGATTGTGCACATTGGATACGATTTGGGTTCAGGTTTTGGATAACATTCATAACACAAACTTATTCCTTTTTTAATAAACTCCACTTGGCCAGTGTAACCCATTGTACCAGATTCAATGAGAGGGATGTCACATGACAGGCACATACGATTCACATGGCTACGTGCCTTCTTGTTATCCAAAGCGTTTATGACCAATTTGAATTTATTGAAGAACGCCACACCATACTTTGTGTCCATAATGTCACCTAAGTGCGATGTGATATTTACATTGGGGTTGAATTTTAGTACGCTCGTTTTAGCGACATGTGACTTGGCTTTTCCCACAGACTCCTTGTTGAACAGGAACTGACGATTTAAGTTGCTCACCTCGATAGTGTCCAGATCGATGATCTCCAGTTCGCTAAAACCCGTCAACACGAGGTTCTTGAGAACCTCACAGCCAATGCCGCCCGCGCCCACTAACAAGACCTTGGATTCTTTGATGAGATTTTGCATTTCAGGTTGAAACACTCCTGCAATGGCGGCTGCCATGGTCGGCTTGGGGCTCTCGTGTACAAACGGCTCGAAGTTTTAGTCTGGCGTTCACACGCGGCGTCACTGCAAGACTACTTGCCACGGACAGCGTTCTCGTGATTTTAGTGACTCGTGGTGTCGGCGGTAAGCGGAGAAAAAAAATAGTACTCACGGTGTAAATAGACAATCGCGACTTGCAACAAAAGTAAACACTTACAAATAAAAACTACGTGAAGTGAACACTGAACAGTAGACTGTGGCGGGAAACCGAACGCCAGAAACGATAATGGTTATTGGTCAGAATGTTGGATAGGTTAAGATTATTACTGAATTATAGTTATTAGAATTTAGGGCCAATGGCGTATTAGCGTCTGCAGCTCGGTGGTGTCAAAGCGTCCAAGTGAACGATTTACAATAGCCACCGAAAACTCAATAGCGGTTCAAAATTTAATATTTTAATGATACCAGTAAACGGATCACTACAAATTGTACCACAAAACATTTGTTCCACATTATATTTGTTCCAACTACTATTACATCATAATTTATAATTCTCTATTTGGAACAAGTGTCTTACGGAACAAATAGTGATTGGAACAAAATAATGAAGCCCCAGTAAACGTCTGCGGAAACACTGCTCATGGAATGAAAAACGATAGATTCATGATCTTGATATTATGTCAGTTGACAGTTATCATTTACGGATCTGAATGTGATCTGATTCTGATACTACATCAGGATCAGAGTAATACTCAATCTATGTACTACTTTAATGCATTACTATGATATTATCAAATACATTATCTTTATTCTATGATCAAATACTAAAATACTATATTATATTATAGTATTGATATTATTCAAGTATGCGAGTATGCCAGCTATTAAGATAATTAAATATTAATATTCAAATTCTTAATAATTACCATGACAAAATATACTAGTATATTATTTTGTCATGATAATTACTAAGTAGTAAGTATCATAACATTCATAACAAAATAGTTTTTTTGTCATGCCAAGTATTATAAATTATGATCTCAACAATATCTCATTTTGACAAAATGACAAAATGATTTTGTCCCATCCTCAGTCCTTACATCTTAGTTCTTGGTAGTCGGTTTCTCGCCGGCTACCGCTCAAGCGCATTCCGTTCGGTCCACGATGTATAATAAGTATACTGTCGTCTTAAGTTCTTAACCACCGACGTATTAGTTATAATATATTATATATATATATATATATATAGTAAAAATATCTTACTTGACCGGTACTTGCCACCTGTTAATTATAAGTATTTATTTATCATTGCCATTTATTATGATTTTTTTTGTAAATTAATGATCTCTGATCAAACACTTTTAAATGTTTAAGTATTTGGAAATTTGAAGTGGTTGACGAGAATTCAGATTCCAAAATATACAATTTGGTAATGATTCTTAAAAAAATGATGCTACTGTCCACTTTGGAACGGGCGGACACACATTTTTTAAATCATTAGTTATCCTCTGATTACTTTTGATTCTTTTGTACGGTTTGCTACGATTTAACCTTGGCAAGTGTGAAAATGGCACCTCGTGTGACTATGGTGAGTTAAAAAAATAAATAAATGTAACTATTAAAATACAATGTTTGACAGTCACTTGGATAAATCAAGTTACTGCTCAACATGTCAATATTAAATTATATTTAACCTAATACTGTGCACAATTTTCAAATTTTAATCTTTTTTTTTAAATACTGATGAATGCATGGTTAAATATCTATATTTTTTTTTCAATCATTTACTTTTGTTTTTTCTAGCTTGATGCTCATGTACTTGACGATCACATTTCCAAAATATTCATTGGCCAGACCTTAAAGGTTTTTAAGTTCTTACCGGTTAGTACCTACTATATTTTTGCTAGAAGCAGGGCCGGCGCTACCTTTTGCAAGGCTCTGGGCAAAACTTATCTAACCAATAACCATAGTCACCTATAGCCATAGGTGTATTTAAAAGCACGAAGCTCTTGAATACGCGAGGCCCTGGATAAATGCCACGCTTTCCTTCCTCCTAACGTCGGCCCTGTAGAATCATACTAACAATTTGTTATTAAGTATAAAACAACATACCTAGGTATAATTTTATTAAAATAGTTCAAATAGGTATAGTTAAAAATTAAAGTATAATTATATGCATTTGTAATAATTTATTTTATTATAATCAGTGTCTTATCTTTATTTTATAAAAACTCTTAATTCTTAAGCATTTGATTGCTTGATGCTAAATTTTAATTCATTATATTTTTTTCAGTCTTGGATTTTAAATAATTGTGAATCTGAAATAAATGTGATATTACAATTCTTATTGACATATGTAAGTGAAAATATTTCATTTGATTAATTTATTAAATGTTTATCTTATATAAAATGTATTTTTAGTATTCTGTGACAAAAGCAAAAGCTACATTTGGTCAACAACTGCTTGGGATTAGATTCAATCCAGACCAGCTGACAGATACAAAGTTAGTTCTATTTCAATTGTTTACGACTGGAGCAGAGTACATACAATCAAAAGTGGAAAGTCCTTCAAAAAATTTTATAAACAATGTAAATATTTTATCATATTATATAATTTGATTATAAAAATATTTAATGAATAATTATTGTACATTTTCAGATAAATATCTTACATTTGGTTGTTGATGTTTTCAAAGTGGCATCTTTCTTGAATTTTCTGCTTTTCCTGCAACAAGGCAAGTATCCGACATTAACTCAAAGACTTTTAAGTCTTTCACAAGAGTCGACTCGCAAAAGAAATATTGAATACACTTATATGACAAGAGAACTACTGTGGCATGGTTTTTCTGTATGTATTCATTGCCTATAGTCAGTGTAGTCCATACATTATAATTCATAATAATACTTAAAGATAGACATTTATTTTAATATTTAGTAATGCAGAACAATATTGAGATTTTAATTTGATACCCAACCAATTTCCCAATATTGATAAGTAGATTACTAAATACATCAATTTACAGGGCTGGATTGGTCCGGCAAGTTACCAAGTAAAACTCAGTGGACCGGTTTTGAGTGTTTGGTCGTATTTTTTTTTTTTAATTTTAATAATAAAATAGTATAAACATAGGTAGAAAATGTAATTAATATAAATTATTTAAACCCTAGAGTAGGTAGTTATCAAATGTTAGAAATTCTAAAATTTGGTAGGCCAATATCTTGTCAATCCGATGCTGTCAATATAAATATGTTAGAACTTTTATTTACTATTTATTTATATTTATTATTTTGATGGCAAATAAATGTTACAATATAATCAGATATTAATGACTATTAAAATAATATTATACTGTATTATATCGAATATAAGTAACCAAATATTATTTAATATCATTCATATTATTTTTATAACATTATTTGCTTGTTTTTTTTTATTGTACAGATATGATATAAGTAATAAATGTATTAAAAGTTAACTGTGAGTGTAAAAAAAAATGCCTAATAATTTTGATACTAAGCTATTTATATTTAATATCAATATTAATTGTTATTTCATAATGATATATTATTATGATATAAATTCAATAAAAGATAGTGTACTGCATCGTTAAATAAATATTTATCTATACTATTTATATCATTTAAGAGGATACTACATCTGCTTAATTTTTAAGCAAGATAATATGAGAATTGTAAATATTTTAAGATAAAGATGTTAATTTCCAGCTTAAAAATTAAAATATTTTGAAAAAAGCCACTTAAACACTGATAATATTCCCACATTTAATTTTGTTAAGTTAATTCACTAATTCGCTCTAATATTAAAGCTAAAAAGTTAGTAACAAAACACATTAGGTTCTATTAAACACAAATTTACTATATTGTATGTATGTAAAACTTAGACAACACAACAGGTATAGCATTCTCTCATGTAAAAATATTTTGACATATGAACAGTAAAACTTAATATTCTTTTGATACATTTAAATTATATTTGAAAAATTTTTTATAATTTTCCATCCTTAGCTCTAAAAAAACTAGTTATAATATATTAAATGTGTAGATTTTTAATCTATTTAAAAATATAAAAATTGTAATAAAAATTTATTACAAATAAATACATTAATTATATTTTATATTTGACCAAAAGTACTGAAGATATTATGATGGTGAATGTCTTAGCATGGGAAATAGTATAGCTAAGAAACTTAACGATTGATTAAATTAATTATAGTAGCCTACTGCCTTATACTAAATTTGAATCATATTTATTAAAATAAAAAACTTAAATTTTATATCATATATTTGTATAATTTATACCTAACTGATTAGTAGTTTAATTCATAAAGACGTTTATAATTATATATTCATATATTTAACTGATAATATTAGATTCTGAACGGAGTGATGAATGTATTGCTTTTACAATGATATGTTTTTTTTTTTTTTTTTTTTTTTTTGTGTCTGACGACAACATTTGGAGCAGTAATAATGCTCCGATTTTTGACTTCAGCCCCTCTTTGAATAGGAAAATTCATCTAGTTGGTACTTTGAGGGGGTCAAAAGTAAAATTTCCAAATAATTTTCAAAAAAATCGATTTTTTGATTTTGCTGTAACTCAAAAAAAAATCATTGTAAATACTTGAAATTTTCACCAAATGTTTATATTATGGTTATCTCTTTACAGTTAAATTTTCAAAATATTTTGACAATTTTTAAGCTACTTATAGACAATTGAAATTTTCGACTTTTCTAAGTTTTTTTTCTTCAAATGCCGATAAAAAATTTTTGGGTGACCAGAAAATCTTGAAAATTTAATACAATGTTTCTTATAAGTTTTTCTTATAGTGATAAAAAAAATTCCGAAATCGTTAGTCACAATTTTTTATTATAAGGGCTTAAAGTTCAAATTTATACGAAATATGTCAAAATTTAAATTAAATTTCATACGCTCATAATGCATATGTTGGCCAAATACTTTTTTTATTAATAAACAGATACTATAAAGTAACTATAGTAACATATAGTAACTATACTATTTGTTTCAAAATAGAATATATTACAATATTTAAATATAATATATCCTAGACTGACAAATCATCTCCGTTCAGAATCGTTTTTCGTATACAATGATACCTATCATTGCATTCAAATTTAACCTACCCTAGTCTGAGGTCCATCCCACCCCCTAATGTACAGTAGAGCGATACTCACTTACCCGCTTTATTGTTAGATTAAATTTGTATAGCAAAATATTAAATTAAAGTAATTTTATAGGTTTTCTTATAATTTATTAATTATTAATACTCCTCAGATTTCAAATATATAAAATTCTAATATATATATTTTTTTATCTATTTCAAAAATAAAATTTTATATTTTTGTTTCAGATTGAACAGGATAAATAAATAAAATAGATTATAGAAATCAAACTTTTTTTTTTAAATTTAACATAGTTCAAGTGCATGATTTTAAGTTTTTGTGATTATTAAAAACCAAGTCCTACTTATTATGTATGATGAATATTTAAAAGAGAATATTTCCTGTGCATTTGATCGTATAGATTTTTAATATTTATATTTTTTTTTATAAATATAAGCATGTTTTTATTTAAAATAATTTTGATTATTTTTAATTATCAATAACTTATTAAAAAATGTAAATATTAAAAATCTATCCTATCAATGCATAGAAAATATTCTTCTTTACAAAATATATAATAGGTGCCATTATCCTAAACCGAACCAGAGTCGTAATCGAGGAAATATTTTTGTTCCTATAATATTATGTGGGGGAAGGATAGACAGGGAAAATAAATGTTGATGTAGCGGCCCCTTAATTGATAATTATTTTTAATGAATTTATAAATTATTATTTAAGTAAACTCCTAAACTTTTTATTTTTTTTTTATATTTAAAACAGATTATTTATAATTTTTAATTGTTGTTTGAAAATAAATTTCAATTATTAAATTTAATTGATTTATAAACAAGTTTTATTATATATTTTTAGTTAAGGTTTGAAAAGTTAATTTTATTTATTACTAGTTAACATTTTAACATATAAATTATGTTTATAAATTTCTAGGAGTTGTTGTTATTCACATTGCCTCTGATCAATTATCAATCATTAAAACATAAAATATTCAGATTAATGCATTCAAATTCAAAATCTGATGACAAAAAATGGATCGAAAAACCACCATTTATATGTGCTAGGACGGTATGTAGTATTTGTCAAGAAAAACCTGTGTTACCACATCATATAAAATGTTCTCATGTGTTTTGTTTCTACTGTATAAGTGTAAGTTGAAAAATAATATGATGTTTAATTGTACTAAATAATTATAATTTAATAATTTATTATTGTTACAGTCGATGAGAATGGTTGATGAAAAATTTGAATGCCCCGAGTGTTATCATTTTGAAATTAATACAATACCGGTAATACTCAATTAAATTTATTTATGTTTCTCAAAATGCTTGAGACATGTCAATAAAGTATTGTACATATTTTGGTTTTTGTTGGTTGCGTAAATTGTAATTAACAATTTTTAATATATTTTCAAAGTAATTTTTTTTTTTGAAACTGTTGAACAAATAATATATATTATATTTTCTTGTTTTTACGTTAAGGGAAAAATAAATGTGGTATTTATTATAATCATATTTAATATTTTTATTTTTTGTGCCCAAATTTAAAAATGTAATTGATTTTTAAACAATGTTTTCTAAATTGGCTAAATCAATGATAATTTAGGTAATAGCTCTTTCTGGTCAAGTAACAAGTGGACATTTTGGTCTCCATATATTTTTTTGTGTTAGCAAGGATCTCAATTTTGTAACCGAAATACATCATAAAATATCATAAATAGCATAAGTAATCACAACATTATTCATAATAAGTAACATAAAAAAACTAAAAAAGCGAGTAAGTGAGTATCGCTCTGCTGTACATTAGGGGGTGGGGTGGACCTCGGACTAGGGAAAGTTAAATTTGAATGCAATGATAGGTATCATTGTATACGAAAAACGATTCTGAACGGAGATGATTTGCCGGTCTAGGATATATTATACTTAAATATTGTAATATATTCTACTTTGAAACAAATTCAAACATTTAAGTAAAAGTTTCAAGATCTTACGTTTAGTAATTTTTTAAAAATAACAAAAATCGAAAATTATTTATTAGTAAAAAGTTATTTTACACGTGTATTTTTGATTTCAAATTAAAATTAAAACTTTAAACACACGTGAAATTTTTTAAATTGAACAATCCTCAAACTTTTTATAATTATTCTAAGCTTAACTTATGGACAGCATAGTATTAAATTTTCAATTCTTAGCTTATAATAGTAAAATATTTATAAATTTTTAACTACCAAATAGTGAAAAGTATTCATGATTTTAACAAATTTTTGTCAATATTTGAACTTCAAATGCTAATAAAAAAAAATTGTGCCTATGTATTTTTATAATTTTTGAATGAGAATTAGAATAAGTTATGTGGACCCTTCAATTAAATTTTCAAGTAATTTGCCCCAGCTAAATTTTTTTTATCAACATTTATAAAAAAAAAATAAAAAAAAATTGAAAATTTCAATTGTCTATAAATAGCTCAAAAAAAGTCAAAATGTTTTGAAAATCAAAACACGTAAAGAAAATGGCAATCTAAATAACTGGTAAAATTTTCAAGTATTTACGACTTATACTGTTTGAATAACAACAAATATCAAAAATCGTTTGAGGCTAAACTGTTATTTAATGCGGTTTTGTAAAAATTTAAATTTCAAACACACATAAAAAATTTTTGTCTGAATCCGGTCGAGTTTTTTTTACAGATAATTGAAAAAAAATTTATGGAAAACCTTGTACCAAATTTTCAAAACTTAGTTATAAAAGAAAAAAATTTTAGGATTTTTCAACCACAAAATTACTTGCAAATTTTCGCAATTTTGACATATTTCGTATAAATTCGAACTTTAAGCACTTATAAAAAAAAATTGTGACTAATGATTTCGGATTTTTTTTTATCACTTTAAGAACAACTTATAAGAATCCGTGTATTAAATTTTCAAGATTTTCTGGCCGGCCAGAAAATTTTTATCGTTATTTTAAAAAAAAAATTCTAAAAAAAATTAAAAATTTCAATTGTCTATAAATAGTTCAAAAAAAGTCAAAATTCTTTGAAAATTTAACTGTGTATGGAGAACGCTAATATAAACATTAAGTGAAAATTTCAAGTATTTACATCTATTAGTTTTTGAGTTATAGCAAAATAAATATTTGATTTTGATGAAAACTGGCTTTGCGTAAAAAATCCCGTTTTTTCCGTCATTTTTTTAAGGTTTTTCCCGACTCACTTAAAAAATATTGAAAATTTTTAACTTTTGACCCCCCCAAAGTACCAACTAGATCCGATTTCCTTTTCAAAGAGGGGCTGAAGTCAAAAATCGGAGCATTATTACTGCTCCAAATGTTGGAGTCAGACACAAAAAAAAAAAAAAAAAAAAACACACATCATTGTAAAATCAATACATTCATCACTCCGTTCAGAATCTAATAAAACATAAATTGTTGTAACAATTTTCAATGTTCATAATATCATAAAATAGTAAGACAACATAATTAATAACATAATTCATAATTAAATCATAAATATCATCATAAATAAGAATAACAAGTGAAAATTTTTACAATCATGATACAAAAATAAAGACAAAAAAGCGGGTAAGTAGGTATCGCTCTGCTGTATATTAGGGGGTGGGGTGGACCTCAGACTATGGTAGGTTAAATTTGAATGCAATGATAGGTATCATTGTATACGAAAAACGATTCTGAACGAAGATGATTTGTCAGTTTAGGATATATTATATTTAAATATTGTCAAATATTCTATTTTGAAACAAATAGTATAGTTTTTATATGTTACTATGGTTACTATGGCCAACATTCGCATTATGAGCGTATGAAATTTAATTTAAATTTTGACATATTTCGTATAAATTCGAACTTTAAACACTTATAAAAAAAATTTGTGACTAACGATTTCGGATTTTTTTTTATCACTTTAAGAACAACTTATAAGAAACCTTGTATTAAATTTTAAAGATTTTCTGGCCACCCAAAAAATTTTTATCGGCATTTGAAGAAAAAAAAACTTAGAAAAGTCGAAAATTTCAATTGTCTATTAGTAGCTTAAAAATGGTCAAAATATTTTGAAAATTTAACTGTAAAGAGATAACCATAATATAAACATTTGGTGAAAATTTCAAGTATTTACAATAATTCGTTTTTGAGTTACAGCAAAATCAAAAAATCGATTTTATCGAAAAGTGGTTTTTCCGTAAAATTTCCATTTTTCTGTCATTTTTTTTTTGTTTTTCTCGATTTTTTTGAAAACTATTAGAAAATTTTAATTTTGACCCCCCTAAAGTACCAACTAGATTCAATTCCCTATTCAAAGAGGGGCTGAAGTCAAAAATCGGAGCATTATTACTGCTCCAAATGTTGGAGTCAGACACAAAAAAAAAAAAAAAAAAAACACACATCATTGTAAATGCAATACATTCATCACTTCGTTCAGAATCTAAAATGATTTTCATAAAAGGATAACTGTTTTTTTTAAGTGCAAAAAAATATTAAAAAAAAAATTATTAATTATAAATTTATTTATTTAAAATATTATATCTCTTATCAGGGCTTTGACCCCAGAAAACTGGCAGTCATTTTAGATTATATGAGGAAATATGAAGATAGAAGGGAGTATGATATTGCCCTAATGGTAGCCATCTCCATTGAGAGAGGTAATCGTGTTTCCAGAATGCACATTGCATCAACTCAGACTTTTGTTAAGGCAATAGGAGAACTTATTGCCACTTACAATTTACAGGATAAGCCAGGCAAAGACCCAAATACCATAACACTATCAAGAGTGGCTGCCTCTTTTCCGCATATTGCCTGTACATATATGACTATAGCCAGAACTATAGCCAAAAAAAAAGCGGGTAAGTGAGTATCGTTTTGCTGTACATTAGGGGGTGGGGTGGACCTCGGACTAGGGAAGGTTAAATTTTAATGCAATGATAGGTATCATTGTATACGAAAAACGATTCTGAACGGAGATGATTTGTCAGTCTAGGATATATTATACTTAAATATTGTAATATATTCTACTTTGAAAATAATTCAAACATTTAAGTAAAAGTTTCAAGATCTTACGTTTAGTAATTTTTTAAAAATAACAAAAATCGAAAATTATTTATTAGTAAAAAGTTATTTTACACGTGTATTTTTGATTTCAAATTAAAATTAAAACTTTAAACACACGTGAAATTTTTTAAATTGAACAATCCTCAAACTTTTTTATAATTATTCTAAGCTTAACTTATGGATAGCATAGTATTAAATTTTCAATTCTTAGCTTTTGATAGAAAAATATTTATAAACTTATAACTACCAAATAGTGAAAAGTATTCATGATTTTGACGAATTTTTGTCAATATTTGAACTTCAAATGCTAATAAAAAAAAATTGTGCCTATGTATTTTTATAATTTTTGAATGAGAGTTAGAACAAGTTATGTGGACCCTTCAATTAAATTTTCAAGTAATTTGCCCCAGCTAAATTTTTTTTATCAACATTTATAAAAAAAAATAAATAAAAATTGAAAATTTCAATTGTCTATAAATAGCTCAAAAAAAGTCAAAATGTTTTGAAAATCAAATCACGTAAAGAAAATGGCAATCTAAATAACTTGTAAAATTTTCAAGTATTTACGACTTATACTGTTCGAATAACAACAAATATCAAAAATTGTTTGAGGCTAAACCGTTATTTAATGCGGTTTTGTAAAAATTTAAATTTCAAACACTTATAAAAATTTTTTGTCTGAATCCGGTCGAGTTTTTACTACAGATAATTAAAGAAAAATGTATGGAGAACCTTGTAATAAATTTTCAAAACTTAGTTATAAAAGAAAAAAATTTTACGATTTTTCAACCACAAAATTACTTGCCAATTTTCGCAATTTTGAAATTTTTCGTATAAATTCGAACTTTAAGCACTTATAAAAAAAAATTGTGACTAACGATTTCGGATTTTTTTTTATCACTTTAAGAACAATTTATAAGAATCCTTGTATTAAATTTTCAAGATTTTCTGGCCGGCCAGAAAATTTTTATCGTTATTTTAAAAAAAAATACTAAAAAAAATTAAAAATTTCAATTGTCTATAAATAGTTCAAAAAAAGTCAAAATTCTTTGAAAATTTAACTGTGTATGGGGAACGCTAATATAAACATTTGGGGAAAATTTCAAGTATTTACATCTATTAGTTTTTGAGTTATAGCAAAATTAAAATTTGATTTTGACGAAAACTGGTTTTGCGTAAAAAATCCCGTTTTTCGGCATTTTTTTAAGGTTTTTCCCGACTCACTTAAAAAATATTAAAACACACATCATTGTAAAATCAATACATTCATCACTCCGTTCAGAATCTAAAATGACAGTTACACAGATAGACATGAAGCATTTAGCTAATCCTAAAAAAACTATGAACTTCTTTTACATTTTTAGGTATAGGAAAACTATGTATAGCATCAACATTATTTGGATTAGGTGTGATACCTTTATGACTAATTTCATAGCCTAAATATTGAGTTTTAGTCTGTAAACATGAACACTTGTCTAATCTTAATTGAAGGTGATTTTCAGTCATAATATCAAATACTTCAATTAATATACTAATATTCTCATCTATTGTTTCAGTACTTATGAGAATATCATCCAAATAAATCAAAATTTTATTAAAATTGACCAATGAATGAAAAATATTATTAATATAACGCATAAATATTGCAGGACTGTTACAAAATCCAAAAGGCATACAAGTATATTCAAATTGACCCATGGGAGTAACAAATGATAAATACTTAACAGAGTCATTGTGCACTTTAACATGATAAAAAGTATTTTTTAAGTCTAATCTAGTAAAATATTTTTTATCTTTTAATATATCAAGGTGATCATCAATTAATGGCAATGGAAATCTATCCTTTGTTATGGACGCGCACTTAGCGATTCCACACAAATAAAATAACACGAGTTTAAATTACTTTGGCTCAAAATAATATTCTTTATTTAATTGTAATAACGTTTAATTATATAAAAATACTCTGAAATGGTCTGTAATGGTCTGTTGTAACACTAACACTCCGAAATGGTCTGTCGTAACACTAACACTGACTGCTACGTGTGCGAGCCCCGCATACGAGCTGGTCGTCCGTCTATAAAGGGTTTATTCAGCAGATTCCTTAGGCCAGTCGTATGCAGAGGGGCACACACGTATTAGTTTACAATATTAATACATTTATACATTTACATTTATACTGCAAGAGCTATTGAATAATATAACTAACAGTATTCAGGGGTTCTTAACACCCCTACCCTTAAATGGAACATGGGGGCTTAATAGTCCCCATTTTCCTTTACATAAATATGATGGTGTTCAATGTTGAGATGTTCCGGAAATTGATGTGTTGATTGATCGCGTACTCCACTATAACGACGACTATCCTTTTCGACTGCAATGTTCTGATTCGAAGTTCTACGCCCCGAAACAGCTATGATTATGGTAATACACGTAATATACGTAGTATACGATTTGCGTGTATATTACTATATACGATAATATCACGTATTTACGTTTTATTTGTGTACGTCAGCGGCGGCGCGTACTCTATTACGGCGGCGTCGAAGACGGCGGCGCGTACACTACGACGGCTGAAATTTCACGGTCACGACCTGATTTCTTCGCGGCGGCGACGATTTCACGGTCACGGCCTACTTTCTTCACGGTGGCTCGATCGAATGTCCGTTAGTCACTGTATGGCGCTTGAATCGCGGTAACTCTCGTTTGCACTACTAGAGAGCGTTACCTCCACACGCAACCAGTTGTTCGTGTCCACGGCGCGGTGCGGTGGCACCAGCTACGAGCGATGACGTACCGACGGCTATTCGGGCGGCGGCTGCACGGTAATGTTTATTGTGTTGGCGGGTGAGTGCGGGGAATGCGTTAAATTGCTGACGCTACCCTTTCTCACGCTGTGCTTACCCGTTTAATACGACGCGTTACGTTATATATGATATTGAATTATATTACTTGAAATATTCCGTAAATGTTCTGTAGTTTGTGAATGTTCTGACGAGCCTTTTAATGTTTTGAAGTTGTTGGTAATTAAACGATCACACAATTATACGAGAATAAAATTATGGCGTAATTTCTTTTACTCGTGGTAACGGATACTGACTAATCGACGTATCCCACCGCTGCCACCAAAAATGTTATGGACGCGCACTTAGCGATTCCACACAAATAAAATAACACGAGTTTAAATTACTTTGGCTCAAAATAATATTCTTTATTTAATTGTAATAACGTTTAATTATATAAAAATACTCTGAAATGGTCTGTAATGGTCTGTTGTAACACTAACACTCCGAAATGGTCTGTCGTAACACTAACACTGACTGCTACGTGTGCGAGCCCCGCATACGAGCTGGTCGTCCGTCTATAAAGGGTTTATTCAGCAGATTCCTTAGGCCAGTCGTATGCAGAGGGGCACACACGTATTAGTTTACAATATTAATACATTTATACATTTACATTTATACTGCAAGAGCTATTGAATAATATAACTAACAGTATTCAGGGGTTCTTAACACCTTAATTGTTACTTTATTCAATTCTCTAAAGTCTACACAGAGTCTAAGGATACCATTTTTCTTTTTTATTTAACAATATGGAGAAAAACTAGGTCTTATGATTTTATTTATTAACAATTCATGAATTATTACTTTAAGTTTTTCTTTATCAACTATAAGACATTCGCCTAGGTTGAAAATAAATAGGTGTATGATCTTTAGAGCCACATTTGAAGCATGACCCCGGCTTCCGTTTATGTTCTGGACAATTAATAACAGTATGTGCAGGACTATTGTTATTAAAACAGCGTTTCGTCGCGTGTCCCAAATTCTGATTTTTCTTAGAGGGCGACGGTGCTTATTATGGTCAAATTACCTAATACCAATGATGGATTTTCATTTTTTTCTATATTATGTTTCTTTAATCATTTTATAATGTAATGTAAATCGTGAAAATAAAACAAAATATTAAAGTGAATGACTTAAGTAAAACTTTGAGATGCTTAAGTTTTATAAACAAAAATGGCCAAATAACAGATATAGGTACTTATTTGTAGTCGGTGCCGTCTGTGCTGAGACAGCGCTGTCTTCGGCCGAATCACTTGACGTGTTTCTGTTCGGTGCTTGCGAAGCTTCCATGCCCAGGAAGAGAAAGGGCCCCCAGGGCAGGCGGCCGGTGTTCTGGTGGTCGGATGATATCGCCGATCTGCGGCGCCAGTCCCTGGCCCTCCGTAGGCGATACCAAGCCTGTATCAGACGCGCCGGCCAGCCCGGAGCCCAAGAAGCTAGGTTTTCCTACATTGCCGCCAAGAGGGAGCTTCGCATAGCCATCCGGGAGGCGAAAAACAAGTGCTGGGCTGACTTGTGCGCTCAGGTTAACACAGACCCCTGGGGCAGACCCTATAAGCTTGTGATGAAGAAGCTCGGCGGCCAGAACCCAGCAACGAGCTCCAAGGGCAGGGAGGCCGTTATCGCCGACGCTCTATTCCCGGCGGCCCCCGTCACGGATTGAGACTTGGCTCCGTCCCCAGCGGTGCACAACATCTTCCAGGCGTTCGACCCGGTCCTGAACACGCTCGAGTTTACCAGGGTCATTCCAGAATTCTGGCCAGAAGAACTCAGTAGAGCAGTCAAGAGGCTGGCACCAGGCAAGGCGGCTGGTCCCACAGGGATCCCCAATGAGATCCTCAGAGCTGTCGCGCTCGCCCAGCCCTGCGCAGTCCTTCGCGTCTTCAACGATTGCCTCGACGCGCTGACGTTTCCACCATGTTGGAAGAGATTACGGCTAGTGCTATTTCGTAAGGGCCCAGACAAACCACCGGACACCCTGTCGAGCTACAGGCCGATCTGTATGTTGGACGCCCCTGGAAAGCTGCTCGAGAGGCTCCTTCTACAGAGGCTAGAAGACCAACTGGACGCTCACGGGGGACGGAAAAGAGCCCCGAACCAGTTCGGCTTTAAGAGGGGAGTCAGCACGGAGTTAGCAATCGGCACGGTTCTCAGCATCGCTGTTCAGGCGGCCACCACCCCGAGAAGGAAGAGCCTCTGCGTTTTGGTGACGCTGGAAGTCAGGAACGCCTTCAACTCTCTGGGGTGGCCGGTCATCAACGCAGCTCTGAGGGGCATTAACACCCCGGAGTACTTGGAGTACACTGCTCCGGTCCTGGCTGGCTGACAGAACACTACTGACTGGCGAAGAAATGGCAGAGAGACCGGTAACCTGCGGAGTGCCGCAGGGTTCCGTCCTTGGCCCCACCTTATGGAATGTCACTTACGACTCCCTCCTGAAGATGGAAACGCCGCCCAGGGTGCAGCTCGTCGGTTTTGCGGACGACCTCACGGTTGTGGGTACGGCCGTGACCGGACAGCAGCTCGAAGATGCAATCAATCCCACATTGACGGCCATAGACGACTGGATGCGGAGCAGGGTCAAAATTCGCCATAGCAAATCGCTAGCTAAGTATTGATTTGTAGCCAAGGCAATCAGGAAGAAGAAGAGCTCCATCTTTATTAGGATATATCTAGTTTTTGTTTGTAATAGCAGCGAGTGGGGGATTGGTCCGCCGCTGTTAATTGTCGTGTGTTTTTGTTTTGACAATAAACGATGGGGGCTGGAGGAGAAGTACTGGTACCATAGTTACTCCTCCAGTCCTCGATACCATAAAAAAAAAATAGGTACCTAGTTGTATTACTTTTTTTGTAATGGTATATCATAAATGACTGATAAGTGGTAGTTGATAAATAACTTTTGACTCGTTATCGTTTTTAAAATACTGGTCAAATAATAAACTTTTCTATACAAAACAATACATTTTTAAAGAATAATAGATGCCGCTTTTCTTCGTAGTGCTTTCTGGCTCTCTGCAGGGCTATGATAAATGGCTTTATTAAACTAATTTCGAGACAGCACATCCTAAAATTTCAAACGTGAAACTTCGGGCAAAAAATGCAATTATATTTAGGTTTATGTTTTATGTTTAAAGCACATATATGTCTATTGTCTATATTATACTATATTACTATATATACTTATATTATGTGTTTATGTCTATATATAATCAGTGCTTGAGCCTTGAATTGGGGGTAGACGTGGGGGGACGGAGTCCGCCTTCTTTTTTATTTTTATTTTAGTATACCCCTTCTATTTATTTGAAATGGAACGCTGGAAACGCATTAGATGTAGTGAATTTGTAAAATCATCAGTTTTTTTATGTAAAATATACCTATAACTTATAACCTATAGCCATAATATATGTACATTTGTATCGAATATGAAAAAAAAAAAAATTGGTTAATAATAATGGGTAATTACTAATTAGTAATTACTAATTACTAATTAATATGATCAACCGTTAGGCTGCGGCCATGCCTAAACCTTTATTCTATGCGACTGCTGCGATCCTAGGTAATGTGAACGTGACTATTTTTCACTTTTATTATTATAATATATAAAATAAGATGTCAAAGCTATGAGTGTTTTTTCAACAAATTTTTCACTAATTCGATTTTACCATCGATTAGCCACAGTTGAGTTAATTCCTCATGTTTTATAGGAAATTTATATAAAAAAATATTCATAATTAGGAGCCTATAAATAACAAACCTAATTAAATTAACGTGTATATTGTATTATCAAAAAAAAAATCCTGTATAATAGACAATTAGTATAGGTACCTACGTTACAATTTTACAAACAACACAAAAAAAAAAAATTACGTTTTCGTAATGTGTACAATGTTTCGAACAGATTCGTATGTCATTCAACGACATCACAGCCACCGAATAACCGGATCAGAATCGAATCGCACGCGTTGTCAGATCATTACAGTGGCACACGAGACGGGCAGCTCAAACGAGAGCGATACACCCGTAACGCGGAACTCCGACGAGTCACTAGAACTTTGCCATCTGCACACTAGATCCGACGTACGCGCGAATCGTCATTTCTGTGGAACGTAACCCACCGAAGCTCTGCACGTGTCGACAATGACGATAACGCACAGGGAAACGGGGTTTTTACGAATATACATTCTGTTTGGGAAACATAATTGAACACTTACGAATAACGTATTCCTACGAATGACCGTTTATCATATAATAAGGAAATATAAAAAAAATTAAGCGAATATTTAATGCAGATGTGATAATCAGTGTTCGCACAAACGTAACTCACCAGACACTGCCAGACGCCAGTGCGCCCGTACGGTTCCAGACTTCAGACTTATATAGGAACAAAGCCAAGGTCGAATTTCGTTTGTTCATAGCAGAGCTTGAGCTAAGGCAATGTTTGAGCTGCGAATAGTAGGTATGAATAAAATCACTGTTTAATAATACGAGTACAAGCAATATGATGTGCAGGCAACATAATATGCTAAGTCAACAAATCTTAGACAAAAAATATAGATACTCCTATACCAGATGCCTTCCCTAATCGCGCAAGTCTGCCCGGGGTGGGTCTTGCTACGACGGAGGACAGCCAGTGAATGTGAATGCTGGTCGTTCGCCGGGCCTTTTATACCCGGTGTTCTATAGATAACAAGAAACCTTAGAAACCCCAAAAGTGCAATCGCCGATAAACGCACAATTTAAATAAAAGGTATTATAAGAATAAAATAATTATAATAATAATAGAAATAGTAATATTTAATGAAAATAAGATTATAGGAATAAGAATAATAATAAGATTAGGAATAAGAGTAATAAAAATGATAAATATAATAATAAAAAGGAAAAGAAGAATCCAGAACCTTATCCGTGCATCCCCCCCCACACCGAACAGAAAAATCCCTCCTCTCGGACAAAAAAGTAAAAGTTAAAACATTGAATAATTATTTATTATATATAAACTTTTCACGTGATTTTAAGACTTTCCAAGAGTTTAACCGCCGACGACAGTCTCCCGGAGACGTTTTTCTTCGTTCTTTTTATTTTCGCACACGGGATCGCGGACGCCGATCGATGTACGTGATATTTATTCTATTGTTATTGCTTAAATGTACACATATATAATATGCGTTTGATTCAAAGCCCATTTGTCGATGTACAATACAATTTTTATTTTTTTATTCAATAAATTGCATTATATATTTATATTATTTTTGTTGTTCTCGGTAGCTAAAATTTTACGTCATACTTATATCTTCAACCATGGGTTGTGCTGTTGATACCATAAAATCGTTTCTCGACGACGTTTATGTCGCACAATATTGTATTCATGATGTATATGGGTGCAGTGGCGTAGCCAGGATTTTTTTTAGGGGGGGTTTTTTTTAGTATAATAAAATAAAATAAATCTACAACCGTATTGAAATAATAAAATAATTGAATGATAATGATTATTATCACCAGTGCAGTCGATAACGTGAATACAGCATAACAGAATACATTTCACCACGAATAAATGATTGTATTTTTATATTATAAAAATTATATTTTTAATAAAAATACGGCCGAAGGGGGGGGGGTTTCAACCCCCAAACCCCCCTGGCTACGCCACTGTATGGGTGTATTGGTGTATATGTGTAATAATACATGATAAGTTTTTTGTAGGTGTATTGATGAGTTATTATAATAACATGTTATATATCTTTATAAATTGTAATTTAAATTGTAATGTCATTGTATGATGCTTAATAAATAAATAAGTGTTTCTTTATTTTAAAATATTTTATAATAAATTTAATGATTTTCGGGGATTATGGGTGGCTAAAGGTGATATGGGGAGGCTTTGCTCCACACAGTTATGTGATATTGAATTTTTTGTGGAATGCTTGTTCGCATCCAACATCCACTGAGTCCCCCTTCTAGTTTTTTTCCAAATCAAGCAATAATGTATATAATATCCAAAGTTTAAAGAGAAAAATAGGTTATCATCATGTTTGGTAGAAAAGAAGACGTAGACGAAAAGAGTATCACCCTTTGTGGGAGACACTTATCACATTATATATTGTGTCTTTTGTATATAATATAATATATGTTTTTAATAACGGGCATTACTTCATATTGTGTAGGTACCTATAGTATCTACTCAATTTGGTATTTTCCTAAATACATCGTTGGTGGAAAAATGCCACTTGCCAGTAGAAACACATTGTAATAATGTAATATAAATTATAATATTATTATCATCTACAAATTTTGAATGGAAAATAAAGCAAATACACATTGCGTATAAATCGTATAATATGGTATATTATACTGTCTAAAATAATTAAGACCAAGTGATTTTTATTGTTATTATAAATTATAATACTTATTAGTAATAACTATAACAGATATACACTTATATACATTTTAGTACTTGGGAACTTAACGCATTTGCAACCGTACATATTATACATTTTAAGATACGAGAAAAATTAATCCAAGTTGTTTATATTAATAACAAATTAAAGATAAACGGTAATAAACACGCGATGGCGTTACAGAATAGCTAAATAACCATAAAAAGCGGGTAAGTGGGTATCGCTCTGCTGTATATTAGGGGGTGGGGTGGACCTCAGACTATGTAAGGTTAAATTTGAATGCAATGATAGGTATCATTGTATACGAAAAACGATTCTGAACGAAGATGATTTGTCAGTTTAGGATATATTATATTTAAATATTGTCAAATATTCTATTTTGAAACAAATAGTATAGTTTTTATATTATGTTACTATGGTTACTATGGCCAACATTCGCATTATGAGCGTATGAAATTTAATTTAAATTTTGACATATTTCGTATAAATTCGAACTTTAAACACTTATAAAAAAAAATTGTGACTAAAGATTTCGGATTTTTTTTTATCACTTTAAGAAAAACTTATAAGAAACCTTGTATTAAATTTTCAAGATTTTCTGGCCACCCAAAAATTTTTTATCGGCATTTGAAGAAAAAAAAACTTAGAAAAGTCGAAAATTTCAATTGTCTATTAGTAGCTTAAAAATGGTCAAAATATTTTGAAAATTTAACTGTAAAGAGATAACCATAATATAAACATTTGCTGAAAATTTCAAGTATTTACAATGATTAGTTTTTGAGTTACAGCAAAATCAAAAAATCGATTTTGTCGAAAAGTGGTTTTTCCGTAAAATTGCCATTTTTCTGTCATTTTTTTTTTGTTTTTCTCGATTTTTTTGAAAACTATTAGAAAATTTTAATTTTGACCCCCCTAAAGTACCAACTAGATTCAATTCCCTATTCATAGAGGGGCTGAAGTCAAAAATCGGAGCATTATTACTGCTCCAAATGTTGGAGTCAGACACAAAAAAAAAAAAAAAAAAACACACATCATTGTAAAAGCAATACATTCATCACTTCGTTCAGAATCTAAAATATACGAAAAGAACGTAAAAATACTTACGTCTTACTTGCACATTTGAAAAGGAGAAGGGGTAATTTGCGTAAATACATATTATTTACACATTTAGCCACATGATGGGTATTTATACAAAATAAATTTCTTGCCCGTTGGTTGTTTACACACAACCGTCATCGCTATACTTATTATACCCGTATTACTCATTTATCTAATTATTTCGCATTGGACTTTCTGTTTTTTTATTGCACATCAAATAAACAGATAAACCAAATTATTTAAATATTTGCAGTAGTTTTCTTTGTTGTTTTTTTTCCGTACAAATATTATTTACACTGCCAAATAACTTGAACCCATTATTGTAGTGTTGATTGTAAGTTGCCATAAAGCAAAACCACAGCTAGTGACTTTGTTTCTCCCCAATATGCGCTCTCGCATTATTTATGTCTTCATTGGTATCCAAATATTTTTGATTCAAACATTTCAAATATTAAATAATATTAGTTATACGCGAAGCGCAAGTCTTTGGCTTGGGGAGATGTCGAAAAACCAATTAGGTGCATAGCAACAATATTAAAATCAGTGTCCCCGCTTATACATTTATTTTAGTTTTAGCTTCAAGCGCCTTGACATGTAATCTGCAGGTTTTTCGAAGTGGCACGTAGAAAGATTTTGAGAGCACGCGAAAAGTTAAATATTTTGCATATATTGAGCATACCTACGGCTTTTATCTATGAATAACGATTATTCAATTTTATCTGTAGATAAAATAATAATATATAATGTTGTAATATTATGTATATAAACTTACCTTTTTTATATTAATACATTAATCATACAATAAAATTACAATAGTTTTTTTGCAATATTGAATATAATATGTATAATATATAAATATTTTTCATGACACGCTCGAAAAAGAAAAAAAAAGATAATTTTTGGTACGTAGTTTTCAAAAAGTTTGTCACTCCTGCTTTATATAGTTTCTGCTATTTTGCTGCTCGAGTGAAAGATATAGCTCTCTGTGCGAAATTTTATGTAGTTGTCGTGTAATTAAAATTCACGTATTATAAGGAAGTTGCATTTTTGCTAAAAAATTATCAAATTATAACCGACAAATTTTTGGATTGGATAAGAAGTCTAGGGGGAGTGGAGGGGCCGTGGTTCTTCACGTAAGTATAGTTCCATATATCATTGCTTCGTCTCTCGCCGACCCATATTTTATCTCCTATGCCTATTATTGCAGCGTTATTACGTGTTTCTAGTTAACTGCTATATTGTTAATTTTTATTTAGTCCCCGGCAGTGTCGTGATCATTCTGAATAATAATTGTTACTTAAAATATTTAAATGAATAAAATATAATCTAAGATTTTTTCACTTCGTGTTTCCATGATTATATACCCAGCAGATCAAGATTTTTGAGGCATCATTGTATTTTTGTTTTTATAAAATATTAAACATAAATCATAAATAAATAATCACTTTAAAAGTTTTGTCTAGTTTTTTTTTAAGTAAATATTTGTATCATATATCAATATACCATTTACATTTTTCATTACATTGATACTAATTTGGGCCCGGATTTCAATGCAAAATGCATCTTTTTTTGGTTGATTTTAGACATTGGTTTCCAAGTACATAATTCGTTTCATGTATTTAACAGGTAGGTACCTACCTTCAAAGCTGAAACTTATATTTTGGTTTTTTTTTTACTATTAGGTATTAGGTATTGGGTGATTTTGTTGGTTTTATATTTGTCGAATATACTATTACTATACAAATTTAGCCTATTTAAAATATTAACTGAAGATAGATTGTTTTCTTGATATTTAAGTTATTTTCGTTTTTTAAGTTTATCGGTTAAATAATGAATATTTAGAATGCATAATACTGCCCCAAAAGATATGAGTGTCAACACTGTTAACATCACTATCACATCAAGTCAATTTTTCAAATTTCAGTTTTATTTTTTTAATAAAATAATAGTAATACCTTATTTATAAATTACCGAATTGTATAAAAAAAATTATAGGGCATTTTTGTGTTAAAATGCATTTTTGGCTATTTTTTTAGGGCATATTTGTATGGTTTTAAGTGCATTTAAATCCAGGCCCTAATAATAATATTAAATTCCAAGAAGGAAATTAAAAAGTATCAAGACATGTTTTATTTTTAAAATCATCATTTTTTTATAGGTACCTACTACCTACACACAATATTTTATAATAGTATTATAAATGTATATAAGGTGCAAAATTAGAGGCTAATAAAATTTGTCTAAGTCCCGGTGGTCATGGATTCCCATGGGCCACCTAAATCTGTACTTGGTAATTCTACCTACCTACTTATATATACGGCATTTGTAATGTATTTCAAAACGATATATTTTTAAGGGGTTGAAGAACGTAACAGAAGTCAGTTAAAGGAAAATAGTTTGGTTCGACTGCTGTGATGTTTTATAGTTTAAGTAATTATTTGCACGTGTATATACTTAAATAAATTATACATGTGAGCTGCACGGTTTGAAATATTTTATAATAATGAGAAAACGGTAAAGGTTTCCACGTTTTTTATGTTGTTATAAACATATGCGAAAAAAATGTAGAGATTATCAGACTAAGTAATTATTAATAATTAATATATTTTTTAATTCTTGTAACACAATTTATATATGCATAAAGATGCGTTTTTGTAAAAGACATTTTAATTTAAAGCTATTATTGTATTAAGAAAACAATACAAATGAAATTTTAGCAATAATAAACTTCATTCCATAACATAAAATAATTGAAATTGAATTACCTATTTTATTTTATTTTTGATTACTTATACCTATACATATTATCAAGTATTCAAGTCTAATGAAACACAAATACATAAAAATCTAGTTGAGCTGAAAATGTTGATAAGTGTCTAACAAAACCTAGAAGTGTAATCAAATTAATTAATTAACCTGACATTAACAACTAATTAACTATAAACTATTATAACCGGTATAGCCACTCATTTATTTATGTATAAGCTAGGTGAATAATCTTTACAAAGGACCATAGCATACGGAATACATATTATTGATGTCTTAATGACGGTCAACATTAAATGACAATAAACGACGAATAAATAAAAACCACCCGATATTATTGTCCACTATAACAAACATTTTATTTATATTCAGTTTATTTATTTCTCGTTAAAAGTCCAATGGACTATATATACACATATATATATATATATATAAAAAAATCAACTAAATCATTGGCTCAGCACGTTAACACTACATTTTTTCTTTTTTACACGTTTTCATTAAAATAAAATATTATTATTTTCATAGGTATACCTACATACACACACGCATATATATATAAATAATTACATATAATGTATATTGTATAGGTATAGGTATATAATAGATGTACCTAATTTATCGTTTGACGACCGCCGTTGGTCACGACGTTGCACAATCATAATATTATAATCATAAATCATAATAATAATAATAATAATAATAATAATAATAGTAATAATAATAATAATAATAATAATAATAATAATAATAGAATAAATAAATAATAATAATAGGCAGTAATAAAATGAAAACTAGTGAGTTGTCAACAATATACAGTAGGTAATAATAATAATAATATATAGCTGATTAAAATATACATAATCGGTACAATTATTTACAAATTAAATTATATAAACACAAAAATACAACGCGAATACGCGATAATATTATTTTTAATAAATACACATTCATAATGTATATAAATATATATAATATAATAGTCTTTGTTTCGTATGTGTAATATTATAATATACGCGTATAATAGGTATATTTATTCTGTGTACACAATATAAACACAAGTAACCGCGCGTGTACATAATAATATATATAAATATATAATGTATAACGTATATAGTCTATACTATAGACGTTTAAAGTATTATATATATTAGATTTAGTTATACACATTTTTTGTTTTACATATTTATATAATATCAAATCAGTTAATTTACACAATATTGTATATGTTTATGTATATAGTTTTAAGTGTATTATTATGGTACGGTTTAAGTGCGCTGCAAAAACGCATATTACGATATAGCGATAGGAAAGAAAATAAATCAATGGAGCGATTATATTATTTTTTAACGGCGATAATAATTAATATTATATAATATGTATTTATCATATAAACGGATATGAGAATTTATTGATTTGCCAGAAATATATGATTTCATCATAATCATCGTATTATTATTATTATTATTATGGAGTTCCGCTTAATTTTTTTTTCGTTCATTCATCAATTAATGTTTTATCACAGATAATCTATCACTAAAATATAGTCTTTTATCCGGGACTCAAATTTTTTTCAAAATAATATTAGGTAGGTATACCTAGTATGGGAAATATAAAAAAAAAATACATATATATTATTAAAGTTAAAATCTAACGCGTGTTTTGACAATAAATACCTACGAGTCAACAACATTTTTTGTTATACTGTAGTACATGTATATCATATGTTGGTAAGATATTATCTATCCATAAACGAACCGATGAGAGAAGGAAATAATATTATATAACTATAAAATGCGCGTTTCAATAATATAATAATATACATACACACATATTGTTCATAAATATAATATATATATATTAATAACTTTTTGATTGTCGGTGATAATGTTATTCATCAATAATTTTTAGCATTTTTTTTTCAATTTTTTTTTTTATCTAAAAAATATAATGAACAAACAAAAACAAGAAAATGTACACGTAAAATTTTGAAGAAAAAAAACTTTTATAATAACATAAAATAAAGTAACTAAATCGCATGGCGTGGAGACTTATAAAAAAATATGCGTCGTAGGAACTGCTAATGGTGGCGGTGGTGGCGGCGTCGGTGTCGGCGGCCGGGGACGAGCGTAGCCCGCTGCCGCTCCCGGTGCTGCTCACAGCCACGGGCCTAGTTCGCGTTCCAGTAGCGAGGCGGCGTCCGTGCGTCCCATCAGTCTCAGCACGTTCAACAGGTCCGTGACGGACGTGGGCTCCCTGTGTCGGGCCTCCCATAGGTCCAATATCTGGTCGGTGGGACTGGGCTTGACCGCGAAATAGTTAATGTACCTTTGAGGGAACACCACAAGATTATTATATAATTATATTATAGGTATTAATTAGTATAATTATTGATAATAAATACTAAAAATAAGGTATAAGTATTTATAATCAAGTCACCGCGTATTGGACTTACATAAGACCAGAGTATTTTAAGTCCATTAACAGAATGAATCAATAGGTCCAAGAATATACACGTGGATAATTTTAATAAAAACAAATTCAATTTGGTAATTTACTAATAAATATTCGTTATTTATTGTACTCGTAATTATTTATTTATACATTTTAAATGTATTTTGTCATTGTTAAAGAAAAAACTAATAAAAATTGATAATGATAAAAATGGAAAAAATATATTTTTTTTCAAAAACGTTGTTGTGTAATGACTAATTTTAAAATTTGAATATTTTTCGCAGCGACGAGTTAAGGAAAAAGTTTTAATTGTCAAAATAAATATAAGATAAATTCTAAAAAATAAATTAAAAAATGTGGAAAATGCTCTGAAAAATATACATTGATCTCTTTCAGCTATAGTGCAACGAGTCCAATAGATGAATGAGTTTTTTAATTGTTAGTCCAATAAGTGGCGACTCTTGTTATGATTTAATAGTTGAATGTGTGTATGATAGTAAAAGTTTGAAAGTCCGACACTGGGGGCGCATAAAACAGTTGATATTATATATACTAGTACCTATTGTATTACAGTTGAGTTAATTTATTTAATTTTACGACGGCAAGTTGAACTTTAATTTTTATTTCGTTTTACACGTTTCTGTTTTCGTAGACTTTCGACCGAGTTGAAATAATTCAGTTATTTTCCCAGCCTCGCGTGCAACTTCTGAACGGTAATTTACAGTGTATTGGTGTATATTATTATGTTCGGTTCAAATAAGAGACGTTTCGTAACGACATAAGATAAAAATTACACGTTCTATTCGGTTTCAGGTCGAAAATTATTAATCGGCAGTTACGGTGTAGAGCAGTGTGGATGAAAATAGTTTGAAGCCGTTAGCCGATACGCGGTAAGTATTTTATTTTTATTTAATCAAGCAAAATACATAAATTCAATTTAATGAGAAATTAGACGGGCACATATACGTATAACGTCAGAACAATATATATATATATAGATATTGTCTAAATTTATCAAAATTAATAAAAAATACATTAATATTAGTGTATAATAATAAAAGTGCATTTCGTTTATTATTTGTTACATAGGTAATACTGTGATAAGCATTCAAAAAAAAAAAAAAAAAGAAATGTACAAAACGAATAACGGTAAGTCTGAACTGTATATATATTATATTTTAACGTCACTCGTCATCAAATACGATATAATATGTATAGCACGTTTAAGTAGTATGTTAATATTGTCCATTATTATGATGCTCACCTGTCCATGGAGAGCCGTTGGGCCAACATCCTCCAGTCGTTGCTCCTAGAATTTGGTGGATCTAAACATTGACAGAGTTGCTTACGTAAGACTTTACTGAATCTGAACAAACAACCGAAAGATTAATAAATTATTTTTTATTTCTATATGTCATATACAACACATATTTTACTATACGTACGGGAAAAAAATAACGTAAAAACAAAAATAAATCCAACACAGGCGACGATGGTGGGGAGGGATATCATCCCATATAAATATATAATAATATATTTTAGTTATATAATATGCAACATTGCAACAAGTATGTATTATCTTATTAACGAATGTATCTGCACACTTTATTACCATTCTACCTACAAAAAAATTTAAAGTGGGTCAAGAGGCGAGATATATCTTGCTAATCTTCCCCCGTAAATACACTAGTTTTCAATAATTATTAATATGTTTCACTAAAAGTTATTGTGTATTAGAAAACTATTTTTTTCTTATACCTATTTTCAATTAATTAAAGAATTGCAAATCGGAAAATAGTCCCTTCTTTGTCCCCTCATAATATAGTAATGTGTGTATGTGTTATAGAAATAATCTATTAGGTATGTATAAACGCAGATTTACCGAAATGGCGTTGGATCGCACGACGTGACGCTAGATCCGCTACCTGTAGTGCTGGTCACTGTCCTCGGCTGTCTAGGCTGATGGCCGACAGATGACAGACTATTCGGATCCTGGTTCACCTTGAATGTGTGCTTAACGTTACGCAGCGACCCAGTGGCTGCAGTTTGCGATACGCACACTCGACATGAAACATTCACCCATGAGTCCGGGTACTGTTGTTCGTATGGCTCTAGTGAGAACACCGCAAGGCCGCCCGAGTTCCACAGGGTCTGGAAAGGGATCTCCTGTGGAGCGAAAAGGTGCTTGATTAGGTAAATACCGTGGACACTTCAAATCACACATTAAAATTTAAAACGGAAATATAAAGTCTTAGCCAAAATGATAATATTCGAAACGGTATACAAAAATATAATAGTATTTATCCCCCCTTCTTCAGTTCCTAGTCAATTTTAAATTCATAAATTAAAAATTTTAGCTGAAACTTATACAACACTATGAGAAATTCAAAAACTATTGTATATTATTTACAGTATTCTACTGACCTTATAATTGTCTTGGGGTTTACTCCTCCAATTGGCGCCAATGTCGTCTACGGTAACCACTAAGTTGCCACCACCCTCTTGAAAGCATATCGACTTGGATTTGTCCAACATAACGCCTCCACTGACGCTGCGTTCATGGTGTTTCAGCCGCTACACATACACAGAAATTTTTAATTAAAATGTATATTAAAGACCGTCAAAAGACGTACGTGCGCCATGTGTTTGTGTACGCACCTCTAAAGCCACGCCGTTATCGTCGACCACGTGAACCCGGATGTCGTACTTAAACTTTCGATTCAGCGATCCAAACAGGGCCACTTTAAGCGTCTTGGCGGGCGGACTGCTAACTACCGTCACGTCCGGTTCGCCAACCAACACAAACTTTGACAGCGTTTCGCTCATCAAATACACGTGTTCTGCATCCATTTGCACAAACACTGATGTATTGATCGTTTCCTCTCCCAATGTCAGAATTTTCTAGTGACACAAAATTATACAGTCATTAATATTGGATTAAAATTATTTTTGAATCGTTTAGAATTGTGTTAATATTAAAAATACGATCATTTGATTGTTCAGGTTAGGCATACCTTCCATTTAGGTTTCGTGCCCAGGGGCATGTCACAACTCAGCACCGAAATCACCCAGGGCCCTTGCATCAGACTTGCACAGTGTCGCATTCCGACGATTACTGGTTTCTTGAAGCTCTTTCCGTTAGGACCACACATCACCGCCGGACTTAACTGCGTTTGCCCGTCTAGAAAATTAAATTATTTTGTTAAAAAAACGACAATCACGAAGATCCATTTCTATTGTTTTGAAGAACGGCTGTAATTGCCTATGTTTTCTTATCGAAAAAATGAATATAACTATAAATATTATATAGAATTCCGTATAGGGCACCACCTCGATTTAAAAGACAATTTAAATTATATTTGTGTGTATAGTTACCGGAGAGTATCGGCTTGTACTCGTCCTGTAATAAGGCAAACAGTACGGGTTCCTTTTGAGACTTAGCGACGGCTCCTTCGGGAATAGTCAGCGACAACCCGTACTCTTTGCACTCTAAACGACAACCTGTCGACGTCACAGCAGTCTCTTTCATCCACAAGTAGTCTTTGCAATGGCACGCCATGCCACTTGAGTCTGACTGGGACTTGCCTGTTAATATAATATTATTATTAAAAAACGACAATTTTTAATTTTTTGTCAGACCAGCCCACCGGTGACCGTCTATTTAAATCACTTTACTTACTCGAACAAGTATAGCTGGTCAAGCTGTGACTAGACTCGGGACTAGACGAGAGCGCGTTCGGACTGTCTGGGGCCACAGACGGAACCGGCGGTGCCATGATGGCCGTAGTAACCGTTGAACTACCACCGCCACCTCCATTGTGATGGGGCACGTCATAATGGTGTTCCGAGCAAGACCTAGTCAAGCTGTACGCATTTTGGTCATTGGTAAACGGGTACTCGTAGCACGACGGTACCACTACTACGGTTCTGGTTAGGTCTGGTTGTGTTTGCTGGAAATGGTTGCAGCCACCGTTCCGTGAATGGCATTCTAGAGAGTAAGTCTTTTTCTCTTGGTCCGGGAAGAATTCCGGTTGAAAATCTGTACGAACACGATTAAAAAAATAAACATTACCTATAATAAGTATTATTGAAATATCTTTCTTGCACGCGTTTAAAATATGAACCCGTATGCGAGTAATTAATCATTCTCGCGACTGTTTACAAATGCTTCTGCTTGCGCATTATGTTGAGTAGTTTATATAATATACCACTGCAGCATTCGCGTAATGTCGTCGTTGTCGAAATTATACAAACACAATTAAGGAAACTATAATATACAGTTTCGAGAGGGTGCGCAGTCTTTTAGAACACAGGTCGCTTGTTAGTATTCGAATAATAACGATTGACATTTAAATGAAGTCTCGGTCACTGCAGTTGTAGTAGTATTTACCAACCATATACAGGTATACCCAAATAACCTTAGTTTTACGGTTATATTATAATACCTCGTTCCGGTATTCCAATGATGATATTATAGTTGTCCGCCAATAAAAATAAGAGCAAAAAACAATAATCGCGACGAGATCCATTTTCAACATTTCTTCTGTTCAGCGATGACGATAATCACGTTGTTAAAATGCTGTTGTTAGACGGATCAATCGCTTATACATTTTTTTTTTATAATACGCATTTGTTTTTTTTACTTTTGTCCTAACTAGCAACGCGTATTATAACTACCGTGTAGGTCGGAAGGACGAAGGACGGATTATACTTTTTTATAACTATCATTCGGTGAACATTAAACACGTATGCCTAAAACGTTATTCATACGACGAATCAATCGATAGACTTATTATATTTCAACCGAGTTCAAGGACTACGCGTATGTAGGTAGGTACACCGTACATGTATATTGTATAATATGATCATGTGATAATAGTATTATTATATACACTGTATTTTAATAATAAGTATGATATTGTGTTTTGATGAGAAACATACCCGAGTTGGCCATGTTGTACATGCTGTGATCCCGGCCTTTGTTCTTGTACAATCGGAACAACAGTACCATGCCAGCAAGCAGTACGGAGGCGGCTATGAGTGCCACGTACAGCGCCACATCTGTCTCCACAGCCGATTTAGTAGCCGCTAAAACAAACGAAACAAATTATTACATAATATTAAATAAATAATTTTTACATGTTTCATTTATGCATTATATATTGTTATTAAGATAAATAAATTTTAAACATTACGAATTAAAATAAATATACATTGTCGTTATATGATATTGATATTTATATACAGAGTAATTTAAAATAAACTATTTGATGCATTACACCAGGCTTCCAAGGTCACCTAACCTTACGCCAGGTGATTACTTTTTTTGGAGATGTGTTGAAGACACTATTATCATTAATCACAGAGGAGTTAAAAAAATAAATTTAATGGAATCTAGTACCAACTAGATGTTGTTTGTGTGACTAACAAGTAACAGAAGCCAGATTGAACATTAATTATAGATAACATTAAATACATTTTAAATATTATTTTTTTATATAATGTATTTCATATAGGTATGTATCTTTTGCAAATATAAAAATTAAAAATATATTATCAATTTATACAGGATGAATTGTTTAGTGTAATCTTTACATTATTCCTTGGAATGTGCTATTTTATTGGAACTAAAAATCGAAGGCAAATAGATTTATTCATATAATATACTATTATTTTATATTTTTGCAAGTTTTCCGGGATTTGATTTTAAATATTATAAATTATAAGACAAAGTTGGTAAATACATTTTTCCACTGTGTAATTTGTATAAGTGGTTTGTGGAATGTGGATTTAATATTATATAGCAGAATAAAGGGAAAAATAAATTTTCAAATGTCTTGTATGAGGGGGTATTTCATCTGGTGGCAGTCAAAAATCAAAATCAGTTGTTTTTATTATTTTTAATAACAATTCCATTTGTTATAATAATCAATATAAAAAATAATTGGGCATTTGTAGTATCCCTTGTACAACATTTGTTAGTAATTGAAGAAAGTGAACGAAGTAATTTAGAAATGCGCGTCTCCAATCGAAATTCGCGATTTATTGCACGCGATGTATTACACGCCTATGCGTTGGTATAACACAGCAGGGGTATAGGTAGCCGTAGGCATATAATAAGGTGGTGGTGTCGGTGATGGTATAACAACAACACTTAACGGCTTAGGACTAATTTCTTATTTCCGAACCGTCAATGCGCCGCGCAGCAGTATAATATCCAATAAAATCGATGGCCGTCCAATAAAACCATCGTCGTGCCGGGTTCCTATCGTGTTCCGAGACGGTTTATCAAAAACGTTGTCGGCGACCAGTTTTGTGTTCGCGTGAATTGATTTTATCAGACCTATAACTGGCCTCTGACACGAATCGACCGCATATACACTCTTCGCCTTACATTTCCACTGATTTTTATACATAATATATCGTTTCACGAGTTCAGGACTCGGGCAGCGCACACGTGAACGAAAACTAAAATGTTTGTACTTTCAATAACTCACTTGGTCGTTAATACATCTGCGCCACCGCTTAGTGCGACTCCCCGAAATTTGTGCTCAACCCCGACTGATTGCCGTTTTTTTCTTTTTAGTTTTCGATCAAAACAATAATTATTCAATTCGCTAAAGAAATAAATTTGATGACTTTAGGACGCAGCGTATTATTATAAGATCCATATTATCTTTCGATCGGTATGTTATGTGGACCGATGTGATTCGATGACTAATTAACGATAATTTATCGTACGTCCACAAAGTATTACGACAGACTGAAATTTCGATAAGAAAAGCGAGTTTTTTATTAGAATTGTAAAAAGAATCGAGTTTTAAATGTATCTATAATAATGAGGGATTTCGAATCACTTATTATATTTTATGACATAACTTATATAAAAATAATTTATACATATTACGCTATGCGTGTATTTCACTTTAATACGTTGTGATTTATTATTCATATTGCAATAACAAAAAGAGTTAACAATTAATTAATAGTTATTAGAAGTATATCGTATATATACTTTTTTTTTCTACAAAATTTAATTTAAATACTTTATAGTTATTGTATACAATGTATATTATACACGTTGTTGCTGTATGTTGGTGATTAGTTTAAAATATAAGTCATTAATAAGTAAAATACAATTTTTTTTCTAACAAATTCATGTTTGAACAGCGGACATCAACAATATTTTAGTAATTAAATTTGATCGTTTAATTCCAACATTACCTTAATTAAATTGTGGTTTTAATATATAGACGTTAAAAAACCGAGATCATAGGAAGATTAAAATATATAATTGTAAAATAAGTAGAGGTAATATATTATAATTTATAAACCAGTTTACGATTTAAAATATAAAATTATGTGATTGGATTAAAAATGATATGGGCAGAAGTTAAAAGACGATATGGTAGTGTTTTAAGGTTATATATTATTAATTAAAATGCAAGTCTCTGCATTATTTATTGTTATATTTTATTTCGTGTTAAAAATATAGAATATAATATAAAATAGTATAAATTATTATTTTTTACGCGACTTTCACTTATATTAGGTTGTGTGCGACTTCGTAGCTGATTACATCGATAAGCTCTTCAGGATTAAAATGCACGGATTAACGTATGGTTTTGCTGATAGAATTAAAATTCATTAAAACAAAGTAGATGTTTTTGGCATTTTATTAATCTCTGTACTACGCTGTTGTATATAAACGAGTTTATGTATTGGTTGTTTTAAAACGCCAACCATAAAATTGTACGTTCTTTTCACCGTTCAATTTTATATTAAATGTTAAGGCAAATAGCAGCGTTATATTATAAATAAAAAAGAAAAAAAACTTTTACGCGTTAAACTACTTCCATGACATCGTAGAACAATAGTTAGTCTGCAAACCAATTAAGTTTGGGCTAGGTAGGTATTATAGTTGGCTATCAACAAACGTAGGATTAGTCTACATCGAGACCTACAACAGCAAACGCCGAATAGTTTTAATATGCCGGCCGGGGTTTAATCGATTTTTTCATTTAAGTCAGTGTTTTATTTCCAGCGAAATCGTAAGCCACATATTATATTATAGTATTGAACCGTGCGAAAGCCCGCGTGTGTGCGCGTGTGTTAGTATCATACCACGCGGGTAAGGTCGCAAAAACTTCACCAATGTCCAGCAGCATTATATAGTATAAGTTCGAATAAACTAAAATATTTGACCCATCGCATTGCAGGACTCTTAGGAATCCGCTGGAGAATGTTTGCAATCGAATCGGAGTGTGCTGCAGACGGTTTTAAGTTTAATTAAGACTCGCGTGTGTGAGCAAAAAGAAGTCGAACTTTTTGGTGAGATAAAAGCTAACTGTCAGAAGTCAAAAAGCATCACTGGCGTTCAATTATATATCGGTCGGCCAATCAACCGAAGAAAATCCGATGTTAAAAGGAATGATATCGTCGATGGCGGGAGGGTAAGTCCACCAGTGGTATCCTTTTTATGGATTGTCTTGTGTACATGAAAGACCCAATATATAGATCCTGAAGTAATTCGTCTGCGATTCGAAGGAACTATTTCATTATAAGTATTAAGAAACGGCCGACGGTAGATTCCCCATCGTTTCGTGTCAGTTTGAATGCAAGTCTTTTGTTTCGATTCGTCTTTGATCGAAAACCGATGTAATCGAAAACACGGTCCAATAATTATATTATATATACCGTATGTATTTACGTATTATATTATACGTCTGACGACAAATTTACCATGATTTAAACACATATATTATACACATACACATAATATTAAATAATTTCAAACTAAGGTTAGGGATGTATTTAAAATGTTTATTCAATTTAAATTAGTCATTAATCATAATTAAAATTGGTTTTCACATTATTATATAGTTGTACTCGTATTATGTAATATAAATACAAAATTTAAGGATTTATTGATTTTAAATGATATTTTAATTAATGATATATTTCGGTTTTGATAAAATGTAATCATTTTTTCAGTTATTTTATTGTTTTAATCTAATTTAATTAGAAGTTATGTTTTCTTCATTAACTACCGCTGTGTTTGAAATGATTATTTTCTTCATGAAACTCCCTAAGCGATTACAATATTAGACAAAGGGGATCGTAAAGTATTGTTAATAAATACTTCATTTCCGAAAATCACCCAAGTATAATTCATAGATGCATGAGAAATTGATGATGCATATTTTACATTTAAATACAATACTGATAATACTCGTATAATAATCAATAACTGTGAGTTATTATGTTGAGTACATATTTTGTTTGAAATTTTACAATAAATTAACATAGTATTTGTTAATTACTAACGAAAATAAATTATATTATTTCATGATATAGATATTTACATTGACAAATTATTTCCAAGTATATAGGTATATGTATAAAAAAAATTGAACTCTAAGATAACAAAATATCCAACAGATTTTAGTATCCAGTTTAAATGGACCGCATGACTAATGTTTTCATTGGCTTTATCATTGTCGTCAACGTTTTAGTGATTTACACTTCACCCCAAGACGAAAACCGGAGCACAGCAATTATTTTAGTTACGATTCATTCCCCTGCGCGAATAAACTTGTTCCTTCCGGTGTCGCTTCATCATCCCTCGCGTATATATAGACTTCTTTTGTTCGGAACAAGCCAAGGGGTTGGAAGTTACATGTCAGGGTCGTTACGATGACAATTTGTCCGTACGTCACATCACCGGAAACCATGTCGTCCGCCCTGGGTAGCGAGATCCTAAATATTCGTACAAAATTCAACAGCCCTCCTGTTTCCCCACAAGTAACGATAGTCGTTACTACCCAGCACTACAGTAGCATTCCAATGCATCCGTCGCCTTACCCTAAAAATGGTTTATTATTTCGTATTTTATAATATATAATATGACACATTCGCGAGTGATAGGGGGTCTGTCCGTTTACAACCGTTAAACACAGGATCGCACATGAGAGGGTCGTTGCTGCACACTTTCATCAATAAAACCTTAGGGTTCTTTGAAACATATCTGGAGCTTTTACGCGCGCAAGAAAAAAAACAAAAACCGACTATGTGAAATCCGTCCAAAAACACGAAAACAAAAAGCGAATATATACGCGTGGAAATAGATTTCCTGTCACGCAGGGTTTCTCTCGTAATTTCCGGATGGTCGTGAAAGAACCATTTGTGTCCTGTAAAGCCTGACGACTAATCGTAGTTAAACAAACGAATATAACAACCGTTTTGAATTACACATCATTATAGTGCACACTCTTTTTGAGTTGTGTATTATAATGCTTCAGGAAGTTCTGTCGGTTTTTTCATTAATTCTGAACTTTATATATCGTCACAAAAATTCGTCTCTTTTTAAAACTCAATTACCTACCTACCCAAATACTATAATCGAATTTTGGCGCATTAAGTGTTTTAAGTTTATTTAAATAATGAAGTTATCAAAAAAAGCATGAAAAAAGAGGAAAATCGAGAATCATGTCTATGTGTATAATGTATATTAGGTAAATATTTTTTTCGTAACGGATGGCCAATGTTTTTAAACGAAATTAAAACGGTCATATCGTTTTGCTATTTCCCCCCTTTTTTTACATAGGGTGATTTTAATTTCCTGTTGATATAATTGAATTTCTCCGTATATCCTGCACAGCAGCACGCGAGATTCAATCTTCAATTACTCTCTCCCTCCCAACCCAATCATAAAAGCTGCCAAACTTTCTGGAAACTGCTAATATATAGACCAGAAAATATAATACTAAGATTTCTTGCACTAGGCATTTCAGCGAAATTTAACTTACGTTCTATATCAATAACTTTTTGTAGCAGGGTATTTCATAAAAATATACCCTAGAAGGCTTGAAGTAATACTATAAAATATAACGCATTCATTTTAATATAATTTGATAAAATTGTCATTTTAAACAGGTACTGCAATAAACAATGATTATAATACTTATATGTACTTAAAATAAAATTAATATACTTATTGGAAAAATTTTGAATATTATTCAAATTTACTTTTTTACGATTAGAATTTTTACTAAACATGTATTTATCACTAAGAAAGAAAATAAATATATTAAGTAGGTGTACTATATACGACATACAACTGTTGCGGTCACTACGACAAGCGATTAAGTGAAATACGAATACCCGCGCATGTCATAATAAAACTAATAAAATTTATGTTCTTTATTTACCTGCATAAACAAATTATTTTTCGATATTATTTAAATATATTTACCTATACTATTATTTTTACTATCATGATTGTAGTTATTTTTATCAATATTTTTTAATAACGCGTTATACTTTCTACAAAACGTTCTTATAATAGCATATAAACACGCTGAAAATGTTCTAAATGCTTAACATGAACTTTAACGTTAATTTGTGTGGAATGCGGTAAGAAGTATCTTAAATAAAAAAAACGTTATTTTTTTATAAGCAAGCTTCTTGAAATTTATGCCTTGTATATTGTGGTAGTTCATTTTATCAGCCCTAAAGGCCATAACAATCAATACACATTTTCGTCATAACATCACGAATACAGCCGGACTATAAAAACTATAATATAATATATAAGTATCATGTAACGAAAAACACGTACCTTCCTCGGTGAATTGTTCATCATCATAATTCACAGGGTCATCTCTGCCACCTGAAACAAGTATAATAAAAATAATAAATGTAATATTTTATTCTGTGTAACGGGTAATATTTTCCGTCATAAAATTCGCTTTTTTATTAGTATAAGCAGTAATATGTTTAATAGTGCCAGTGCTCAACTCCCATTCGCAAAATATAAACAAATATTATACATGATATAATTTATATCTATACGGGTAAAGAGGATAATAATATTTGGTTGACGTAAGTTAATGTATGCAAACTAAATACATTTATTTACATACTATAAGAAATGTACAATACAAAAAGTGGGTAAATATTTTATCAAAACGAAATATTATGTTTTGTTAATATTTATTATCAAATAGCGCGATAATATGTGTTTAAAATACGGTAGCATAAACATATAATATTGTAAAAAACCATATTAGAAGTCATAGGTAGTGTTATTCTTACCGATACAAGATCCTCCTGAACAGTTTCCAGTTGACGAGTCTCGACCTACACAGTATCTTCCTCCATTCGAGGGGCTCGGGGAGGTACAAGTTCTGGTTCGATGATGACGACAGTCCGGACCACACGGTGACCACGACGACCACGCCGACCAATGACCGTCGACGGCTATAAAATCAAAGTAAAAAAAAGCATAACATTATTATTATATTGTGTGAAAATTTGTTTTTTCGTTTACGTATAATATCATACGTTTATGGTTGCAAGTGCGTGTTGAAACATGTACCGCGAGAACGCTCAAAGTCGAATAGGTTAGAATAGAAAAAAGAATAAAAAAAAAAAATAGGTTTAACAGCAAAAACGACTGCAGCGAGATAAGATATACTGTCCGGTTAGGGGACTTGAAAGCTGCAGTAGTCGTAATATATATTTATTTCAGCCATAAAAACGTGAAAGCCCGATCTAGGCTGTGCGCGCGTCTGCAGATTCGGCGAGTTTAGTTTTCCGGCCGATTTAACTATAACGGCCAACGTATATATAGTGTTTATATAAAAGACTTCTAAACACACATTTCCGATGCCCATAAACACATAATTTACATTGCCGTTACATATAAGTACCTATGTGCGTGTAGTTCTCTGATATAGGTGTAGCGAAAAAAAACCTCGGAGAAAATAAAAAAAGAAGACATTTGTCATTTGTATTTTTTTTTATATTGGAACGTATACCGCACGTAATATATACGACGAAAAAGTTTGGCGTGGATTAAACCGCGACGATAACGATCATCAGCTTACGCCGCGAGAATAAAGAAGTTTTGGGCGAATGGACTTTTGGCCGCGTCGTTTACACAATATATAATATCAAGTAGAAAACCGACAAAATATTTAAATATTTGTACAAACGACTGGTCGCGAATGATCGATGGTTTTCGAGTTTGTTTGTCGGGCCGAAAACCGCGATGGTCGTTGTCAGAGATTCTCGCACAGTACCTGACCCGATATTATAATAATTCAACTCTCGGTCAACTTCTAGCCGGGTCCCTCTCCTCGTCTTATATATACGGCGGGGGAGTGTTCACCGAGCCATTAGCACTCGAACGGGGGTCAGAGTAGAAAAGGCCCTCGGCGGAGTTGATCTCACCCTTATACGCGTTCAAAAACAGCTATTCTCAAGAGGGTTCGGTGGTAAATGCGTTTTAAACAGGCGCCTTCTTCGGCGCGTAAACGGCACTAAAACGCGGTGGGCTGCATATTATACCTCTATAATATACAATTGTATACAAGTGCGCACGCGTGTACGATTGGGCGGCAGACGTCCGTACGCATACATAACATTATACAGTCGTTTATCAAACGACCGATAAGTCGTGCCGAATGTGCTTGTATATAATGTTACTTTGATAAATCACAAACGTGTCGTTACTGTGACGCTGCAGCATATAAGCTAAAAACTTTGATTTGTCTTATATAAAAATTTATATATAATAAATCAAGTTTTCTTAATAAGTTATTATATTTGTTTAACTATATCGTTTAGGTTAGGTTAGTATTATTTATAATTATTAAATCATTGTTTTATTCATTTATTATTTTATCATTTTCTGTATAGTTAAGTCTTTTATTGTGAAATGACTGTGCATACTGCATTAGCGTAACTAATAGAGAGGCTGGAAATTTAACCTCTTCAAAATTACTCATAGCCTCCTTAAGATAAATTAATTTTCGAACTCGTATAATATTAATTTAAAATGAATAAACAACTATAACGCATATTTGAAAGTAAAATAGGGCACGTGACATGCACATATTCAACACCAAGCCAATATCATGGATATCACAAAAAAAAAAAACATATCTGCATTATATATTTTGTAATTTTGACTTGTTTAACGATTTCTAAAGTGTATTTATATTTTGTGATTGATATTGAAATTTGTTTCATTTTGATCAACACTTATTTTATTGTGAATAACTCAAATTATACGCAGGTCCTGTATTCAGTCAAAGTTAAAAGTATATTACAAATCAAGATACTATGTATCTTTTTAAAAATTGGTAAATGATAATACATTTGACTTTAAATTTGTTAAGGAAAACTTGTATTAGTTTTAATAAAAGAAAAATGGAACTAGAGTAAAAAAATATTTTATTATTTATATAATTTCTTATAATAAAAATAGGTAATGAATAAGAGGTGAGGGAAAATTTGTTTGGGTTATTTTTTAAGAAAATGTATAAAGGGGCAGGTATAATAATATTATATACTTACATTCTAGAATTTACGCAGTTTATAAGTGATCTTTTCGCGGTGTAATAGAATGATTTGATTTTACTTCCTATTTACTAATGTATCTCGTAAACTGAGATTATTGAAAATGTATTTGAAACACAATACACAACGACCGCCTACTCTTTCGAAATTAATCAACCACCCGATGTCCGTCGTCGTGGTGATACATTTGCAAACACAATACACCGCGACAACTTACAGAAACCGTTTGTTATAATATAAAATGTATATTATGTATGACTATTATTATACACTTGTGCTCCTATATACATAACTGTAGCTTGTAGCTCACGGCCGACAGTCACACTTGAGAATAAAATCTCCTTAGTCCTTTGCCAACTGTCACGTGGCCCGCAGGCACATTGTTCGCGGTGCATTTAACACACAGCGAGCAAGCCGGAATTGACGCCACCAACACCCCTTTCGCCGTACCGACCGACGTAGACACACACATATTTATATATATATATAATATATATTATATACTTGTGTACAATACTGCCGGTATATATCCAAACAACCGCAATAATGCGACCCGTCTACTTCCTACCACCCCGCGCGAGACCCTAACCAGTTTTGAATTAGTGCTCGGCTATTGTTTCAATTCAAATTTGACTACGTATTATGCGTGTGTGAGTGTGTTTGTGTGCGTGACTCGAAAACCCCCAGGGTCATTTGTCTTGTGCGCCCTGTCTCTCCTGCGCTGCAGCGGCACCATCATCATCCCAGGGGCTTCGCGTACTGTAGCATGTATAGTAATATATAATGGCTGCACGACGACCGCGTCCCCGGGGAACACCTATACATATTATTATATCGTATCTACGAGCAAATTGTTTTTAAATGACCACCCATTGTGGTGCGGGGGAAAAATCATTTAAGTACCAAAAAAATAATAAATAATTATAACTAACGATATATTATGCTATATAATATTAATAATTTCGTGTCGTACTGGCGACACCACTACCAACCATCATATCGACTATCAGCATCGCCATCACCGCTATACGATCTAGAACATCATCGATTACAACAAAACGTCCCCTATATATAAATGAATCCCTTATCTAATTATTGAACTATATAAAAAAAATTAACTTTATATGACTGTAAAAGTATAGAAATATAGTAATTATACTTATATAAACAGTACTATAATAAAAAAATCTTTAAGATTAAAATATTCAGAATATTTATTTTTGAATAAAAATTTAACTTAGTATTTGATAAAACAATTTTATAAAAATAATAATAATAATCATAATAATTGTTTGGTTGATGCAATATAAATAGGTATTTAGAAAAATATGTACATATAACACGATTAAAAAGATAGGTATTTTAAAATAATAATTTATTTGGCTTGAGACAATATAGACACTCGTTTGGAAATTTGTTATCTTTTTCATGTCGAATGGTGTAAAGTGAAGAGAGGGGTTTAAATCAATATAATTCCATTAGCGAACATATTCGTCGGATATAGATGATTTTCGGCGTTTTATTTTTTTGGCCAAAAGCCATTCCATATTATAGTCGTCGTCATCGTAGTAGTAGTAACTAGTAGTAGTAGTAGTACCCGGTCGGTTTGCCAAAATCGACACTATACAATTTCCGATCAATCTTCTGTAACCTCCACTACGACCTCTGCAGCTCAGCTGCACATTGCAGCAGTTCGTCCCATTCGGTGTACGGAAAAGCCACGACCGGCAATTATTGCCGCACATCCGCGACGGTTAATTTATGCCCCGGAGCACAATGAATATTCACACAAACACAATGGTTGAGACATCCGTCCCGGAGAGAGATAGATAGTGATAGAGATCGAGGAAGAGAGGGTGTGTAAGAGAGTCGTGTGTACAGGGAATTCGCTGCAGCATTAATGGCAGTGGACGATGGTCAACGCGTATATACATACACACAATACACTCTTCCACTGACTCTTGCCAGTCCCCCAAAATTTAATTGGCCAGTTGACGATAAAAATCTTTCAATGCCCATAAATCGTCGGGGGGTCACCCTCGAAGTTTACTAAATACGCTATATATACTATAATATGGCTATAGTTGCTGCGCCACACATATCTCGTCGAAGCCGCCACTACCACCGTTGTCGTCAAATGATTTATTCTGACGTTTTAACTAATGCGCGTATATGTAAATATATTGTAAAATGTACTGAATTTCTTGTCTGTTTTTATTATTATTATTCTCCTGTCATTATGCCTATAATACCAGCCCGAGTACCCTACCCACCCAGCACCTCAAGGGGGTAAACGCCGGAATAAAATTTCGACTGCGATTATCGTCGTGCAAAGTTGAGCGCTAAAAACTTTATAATGAATTATGCAAAAACGACGACCGGGTGTATATACGTTTCGCCGCCCAGTTTTTAATCCTCCGAGTTTTTCGTCCACGTCGTTTATACAGAGTAACACCTGGTACACGTTTCCTGCAGTTATACGCCCTTGATCGAATTAAGAATTTTATTTCGTTCGCCGCCGCCATCTTATAATATTTGATGCGCAAAAAATACGATTTTTAGTCGGCAAACAATGGCAAAAAAAAACCTATTTATAAAACAATTTTAATTTAGCAATGAAAAAATACAAAAACGTATTCGAGCGGCTATGTGCGTTATACATGCTTTGCGACTTGCGTCCGTTAATTTTATTTTTACGTTTTTAATGCGTCCACGAATTCTTTGGCGTGGAAATTTTTATAGTGAAACGCGCATAATATACCTATCGATAAGGTCAAATCGAATTTGTTCTTCCGCAATAGGATTTTAATATCTCGGGATATTGATAATTTATACCAGGGGTCGGCAACCTTTTTACCTACATGGGCCATAATTTGTTTCAGTTTTTAATGGAGGGCCGCATACACAATTAAAATATTAAAAAATATAATTTTAACAAATAATACTAATATATTTACAGATAGCAACAAATATATTATGAGTTTAACATTGCAGTTGTCCTCATTAACTAATTTTTAATTAAATACATTAGTAGAGAAAATTTAAAAGTTTAAAAATAATTATTAATTAATTCTTGAATGCATTTTAGTATACAAATATTAAGTTACTAGTGTGATTTTTGAGGTTGAATTTTTCCCGCCAATTCATTTATATCCGCTTTTATATTGGATGTTGATATCCTTAAAACAGCATTCAAGTGTTCATCGCTTAATCGTGAACAATATTTATTTTTTCGGAATTTAAGTATTGAGAATGTCTGCTCACAAATATATGTGCTACCAAAAGCAGTAATCATTTTTTTAGCAAAACTTTTAATGCCTTTAAAATCTATTTCAGAAAGACTTGAATAAAATATTTTTAGGTCATTACTTTCTTTAAAAGCATTTTTAAGAATATCGTTGTTTTGCAATTCTATGACTTCCATCTGTAAATTAGATTCAACATCGTCAATGTCGACAGAAAAAGGGTTTTGAAACAATTTGATTTTATTCTCTTGTACGTAAAAATCAGAAAATCGTATTGAAAACTCATTTTGTAGGTTTACAATTATATTTAAAAAATTCATTTTTGTAGTTTCCCAATTTAAAGTTGATTTGGTTGATTCTAACACAATTTTACAACATACGAAATGATCCAAGTGCTGTTCATTAATATGTTTGTGTAATAATTTTAATTTCACTTGAAATGATTTTATATTTGAATACATATCTGACAACAATTTGTCTTTACCTTGCAGTTTCGTATTCAGTTCATTCAATAAAGTTGTTATATCAGTTAAAAATGCTAGATTAAGAACCCACTTTTCATTTGATAATTCGGGTACATTTTTACCTTTTTCTGACATAAAAATATTTATTTCATTTCGTAAAATAAAAAACCGTTTCAAAACCACACTTCTACTCAACCACCTTACTTCGGAAAAATATATTACATCCCCATATTCAGCATCGCATTCTTCCGAAAATATTTTAAATTGACGATGTGCCAAAGCATTTTTGCGTATGTAGTTAACCGTCGATACTACAATATTCATTACATCTTTCCATGCTAAAATTTTGCAACATAATGCCTCTTGATGTATGATGCAATGAAATATCATAGGTGCTTCATGTCTTTCTTCCACCATTTTCGCATTTATTCTCCCAATTAATCCTTTATTAATTCCACTCATATTTCTACCACCGTCTGTAGTAACACTAACTAGTTTGTTCCAACTTAAATCAAGTTTTTTAAATGTTTTGTCAATTTCGATAAATAAGTCTTCTCCCGTTGTAGTTCCCTTCAAACTACATAATTCAGCTAATTCTTCAGAAATATTAAAATTAAAATCAATTCCTCGAATAAATATTAATAACTGAGCAGTATCACAAACATCAGTACTTTCGTCAGTTGCGATAGAAAAACAATCAAATTTAGAAACTATTTCTTTCAGTTTGAATATTAAATTTGTTCCTAACTCTTCGGTACGTCTAACACAGGTCCTAGCTGAGAGACTGATGTCTTCAAATTGTTTTTTTTTCTCAGGGCATATTTCATTTACAACGGCTAACATACATTTTTTTATAAACTCAGAGTCGTTGAATGGACGATTACACTTGGCTATCATTTCAGCAACTACGAAACTAGCTCGTACTCCTGATTCGTTTTGATTATGTTGTAATTTAAAACTATTTTGTTGATTAGTTAATGAACTTTTAAAATTGTTTATTTTAATCTGTCTAAGATCACCAGTGAGAGTGTCAAATTTTAATTTATGCTCAGTTTCATAGTGACGTTTAACATTATACTCTTTTACAGTTAAAATGGTTTTTTTGCAAATTAAACATAACAGTTTACCTTTATTTTCGATAAAAAAATATAAATCCATCCATGATTCGTTGAATGTACGATGTTCATCACTAATTTTACGTTTTTTTGACATTGAATTGATAGGTTATTATAAAACAGTTGAAATTTAAACTTCACGTTGGAATGTTTCGAAACGAACTGCACTAAGGCCATAACCAGATACTCGTACGTATTTGTTGTAATCGACGATATATACATTACATAAGATTAGATTACGACGATTACGTTCTCGATCATAGCTTATCTCGCATTGATTAAATATTATTTATATATTTTATAACAATTTAAGCAACAAAATTAAAATTTTAAACACCATGAATTATATTTGGAGGGCCGCAGCAAAAAGTTCCGAGGGCCGCATGCGGCCCGCGGGCCGCGGGTTGCCGGTGCCTGATTTATACTATACCGATCGTGAACATAATCTAGCAGCAGGTATATATAGTAGTATAGCTATAGTTAATCATATTAAAATGAAGATGGTCGAAAAAAATAAACGAAACGGTTCGACATCGATTTACGGGTTCAATTATTTATTTCTATTTAGATAAAAAAAATAATAATAATAATAATATAACGGGAGACGCCTATTCAATTTAGACCTGATCGATTACCCATTTGGTTTGAAGCTCTGCAGGTATATAATAAAAGAACGCCGCCGTGCGTAATTATACGACGATAATTTATAACGGCTACACGAAAGGCGCCATATGTTTTACAAACAGAAAAAAAAAACACATTTTGGTGAGTTTTAAGCAACAAAAAGGTTAAATGATAGTTATAAAATATTTTATTTACCTTCTTCGGCTACGGTGTCACTGTATTCGCCGTCTGAAATCAAACAAATAACAAGAGATCAGATTTGTATATTATTTAGATTTACATCACAAGTTAAAATTCAAATTGATAACAGACACACACATAAATATGCGCACGAAACTTGGGCGTATTATAATTCCAAAATTCACGAACGATAATCCCATGGGGATAACTTAATGTGAAGTCTTCCGTCTCGACGACACACAAGTTGATAATTTGTCAGCTCAGGACAACACCGCGAAGGGTGCGAGCAGTATACATACGCGCACACGACCGCCTCGTTTATCGTTTCGGTACACTTGATGTTATCAATTACGCCGTATACGGTATACGTATATAATCGCACGTCCTGTCTCCGTGGCACGAACTGTTGGCGTAGGAGTGTAGGACTAGCAAGCAAAAGTCGTGTCTGATACACGATTTACTTTAACGTCGTGTTTAATGATCAATACCTAAACCGCCCATCGAAGACGTCAAATACTCAAATGCGTCGCTCGTTATGATATTCTCGTATAATAATACAAGCTTTGTCACTACCTATTTACTCTGTAATATTCGAAAAATATTGATCTTTCTACATACCCTGGCCTACGTTGTAAAACTTCCAAGAAGCTCGACAAGTTTAATAATAATTATACCGAGAATAAATTTTATAAGTAAAATTAAAATTCTAATAAGGTATACCATTTTATACGCTTTCATTAATTTAAGTACCTTAATTGTACCTCAATATTATATAGTGCGTCCTTAACATTATATACATTTTCAATCCTATTAAAACGAATTAGCTTAGGTAAATATATACTATAGTAAAATTAATTATTGTATTACTTATTCGATTTATAAAAAAACTTCAATTATAATGTATAAAAACATTAACAACAAAAAAACGCAAACGTTATTACTTAAAGGTTTGTTATTTTTTATTACGCATCGATCATTAGGGAAATATTGGAAATGTTTACAAATTGTATCACCAAAAATACTTCCACCACAACCGTTTCCCAAACAGACGATAATAATCTGATTTCAGGTGGTGTATTAATTCGCACACGTTGATAAAACAGGTTAATATAACGATAATGATAATGATAATAATAATATTATTACGAGTATAATACATGGTCCGAGCCACAAAACGACCTCCGGTCTAAAAGCCCGCGAAATATTTTTAACCCTCGTCAACGCATTCATTAACGTCTCTACTGGTTTTGTTGCAACGCTGCCATATTATACTCGAGGGTATTTTATATAAATATAATAATATAACCTCATCAAATATAGTTAATCCGGATCCCTAGTTGTAATTACACAGATAGGATTAACCGCGTGCTGATTGGAATATCATAAACACCGCCGCCACCCTGTTCCGCGTCGTTGTGAGTTTAATATAACGTAAACGCATCATAATATAACTAAACACATAATATTATCGTACTGCAGGCATGCCGAATTGCCGTCTATATATATTTCAGAGATAATGGAATCGAGAAAGATGTACTTAAGCACTGTTTCGCATCATCGTCGTTCGACAAGTTTTGCAATAATATGATATGTTGTCCCGTTTTTCATATTACATGTTATTGAAAATCTGAACTTATGCGCGTTAATATTATGACAAGGATTTTCGGGACGGGAGGTTAAAATTACTATACAGAAAATCGTCGGGTTTTAAGAACGTATATTATACTGTTTTTATAATATATTCAAGTAGAAATATGTATAAGTCAATACTCGAACCTTAAACTTTTCGACACGGTGAGCTGACAGAAGATTAAGAATCCAATTTCGCAGTCATTTAATATAATTTATAGCAGGTATAGGTATTAACAAACTTTTAAAAAGTCGCATATACTCGGTCGTATTGTCAATCATAGAATTGCTGCCGTAAACGTTTTTAATAATGTTACTGCAGTAGGATTACATAGTAGTTATATATATATATATACATATATACATTATACAGTAAAGATCTATTATCTTGTTTATTATAAAACATCGTCCAAACCCTCTAATTAAGCTTAAAACTACAACAGTTGCGTGCGGTTCTATATATAATGTCTATCGAGACTATAAGGTAACTTTTAAATTACTTTATTAACATTTGTTTTAAATTGTTTTAATTATACTTATACACGTTTAACGGACACTTAAGAAATATCGCCGCGAGTTGGTTTAGTGTTATTAAATCGAAAGCAATAACGACAAATGTTACGATGATAAAAATAAATAATAATATCATAACATTTTCTTTGAACACCACTATGTCCGAGAATATATATCTGAGTTTTATTTTAATTTTTTGATCTATGATCTGTTTTTAAGTATAACTATCCTATAATAAATATAATTAATTATTGATATTTCATTTATGTACATATTTTCATATCTTAGAATTCAGTATTTTAAAATCATATTAATCACATTATTATATTATCAATATTCACAATCGTTAGTAAATATTCGAAACCCATAGACCGCTATAAACTAAATAGCTTTCAATTTTCATAGTCCAATTTAATCCGGTATATTTATCATACAGATAAATAATATAAAATATTTACTATATGTAGTTTACATTGAGAATTTTGTTTATCTATTATTATATGTAGGTACTTACTACAGTACAACACTGACAACTGACATTACTGACAACAAATATGACGTATAGATAAGTACTTATAATAGTGAAAACGAAAAAAGGTATATTAATTTAAGAGAATGTCAGCGCAATATTTGTTTTCTCTGTCAGACCCACGCCATAACATATATATAAAACAGTTTCACATAAAATCATTTTTTTTTATGATTTTTTAGTAATCATAGAGTAAAATCACCTATTACAAAAATTATAGAGGAATAGAGGATAATATTTTTGAAGGAATGACTTTCGATTTTATATTTTATAGTTTTTTGATTTTGTATTCGACTTTTAAATTAACAAAAAAATTGTTATAAATTTAAATCAAGTTTAAATTGTTTTGAGACGATATTTATACCAATCGATATGTAATACTCTCAAAAATATTAAAAAAAAAAAAAAAATGGGCCAGAGAGAAAACAAATAGTGTGATGATATCCGCTTAAGTGAAATTTGAATAGGATTTAACACGGAAATATGAAAAATGAATCGATATGAATTTAAATGTTGTGGAATTATTGTTATTCAATAAAAATTAATCAAACGAATTACAGTTATTTTAAATTATTATAATATGTAGATTTTGAATGTTAATATAATATTTTATTTAAAAAATGTATGAACGCAACTTTATAACAGGGCCAGTGACCCTAGGCCGCGTGTGAAATCGCATTTTGAGAGGGATCGTATATTCCTGAGCGTTTAATATTTACAACCAGTGACACGTGTACATATAAACGAAGGGTGTACTACGGATAGACTTTGATGTGTAAGTGATATTTTTGTAAAATTTAACGTACCATAGTGGCGTAGTATAATCTTAATACTTAAAAATATAAAAACAGACGTTCGGATGGGTTTGTATCATATACAATATAATCGGTTTTATAAAATAATTTATATTCGTTTAGGGGACGACTGAAGTGTATGATACCTATCCCCACCTCAGAAACAGTCACGATATTTAATCAAATATTCGTATACTATTCTTTTTATTATCCGCGAGATCAAGTTTGAATAATCATAGCCTGTGATGACTAAGCGACGCGTTCTTATACGCACGACGCGGCAACATTAAATTTAATTACGCAAGCTGTGGTAAGTGCGTGAGGACGTGGAAAATGGAAATACCACCTGCAACTAAAAGATATACGACACTAGGATTTATGACGGCTCGAAAATATGCATATATTATAATAATGATAATAATAATAGTATGATACGCGTCCTTAGTAATTACATACGATAGACCCGGATAACCGATAAAGGATATGCACGCCGTGCTACAGTTAATCGAAAACAGACATTAATTTGTGTGATCTTTTATGCGGTAAACTGCGTACCAATTTATATGCGTCAAAAACACTGGCGATTTATTTTGTTCAAAAAAGCGTCTACAAAAACAAAAACCTTTTACCTTTTAAACGGTCTATAATTCCATACACTGATACACTTACGTTTTGGGTGCGGATTTTAACGAATAAATTTTGTTTATATACAATCTGAGCAGCGTCAGGTATAAAAAACTAGTACCAATACATGAATTGAATTTAATTTTGAGATTTCGATGTGAATACAGCAGCAGAATGCCCGGCTTAACTTTTTTTGATGTTTGAATTTGGTCATGAATAATGGAGTTCTCGATCGTTTATAAGCTCGCACGTGCGATTTTCTTCGTTATATATTAGGGCTATTAGGCGGCAATTTATAACAAAACGTGTTTTAGTCTTGTAAAACATCGACGAGCATATTATGTGAACACTTTGATTAGTAACCGTTTAATCACGTCTTCAAAACGTTTTGAAACAAACACACCTTTATCAATAGAAAACCCACAGATGAGTCGGTATTTCGCTTGAATTGTAAGTATAGAATTGATTAAAAATAATATAAAATAATGGTAATATATTATATAATATGTTGTATACATAAATGCATTTATACATGCTATTAATTTAGATTGAAATCGTTTCTTGCGTATTTAGTTACAAGAAGTTGTCATGGATGAAAAATATTAGAAATATAATCAACTTTGAGCTGGAATGAAATTGCTACGATCGATTCCATTATAAATTTGGGCGTATTCAACCTGCAATACATATGTGTTATTTTGCGGTGGCCCACCCGCGGTCTCATCGACCCGTTAATTACTATTATAGTCAAAGATGCGTTCGGAATAACATGTAAACTTCTCGTCTTGTCGTCCGCCTCCTTGTGGTTTATCTTCGGATTTCGACTATTCGTGGGTTCAATTCTTCGGCTGTCGACTAACTGTGGTTACATCAAGCCTGGGGTTAAATAAATTATGTTTTTACATATTTTGTTAAATATATTTACGTTATGCATCTAAAATTTCGTTATATAATTTAATTTTTAAATACGCGAATATAATATATGAACGCTGTAGTATACGGTAGAAATAAAATGATCATTAAACAAAAAGTGAAAATCGTTAGATAAGTTTTTCAAATATCTGATATACCTAGTTAAATAACCGGCAGCAACGTGACTTTTCCATTAACAACAATTAACGGCAGATGGTCGCCTTGGATTTGTTTGCATGAAGGGACATTGACGCGAGTGGTTGAGTGTGGTAAATTTGTTGCACTATGGGTTGCATATAATGTCGGCTGCACGTTGACATAAAAGATCGAAAACGAGGGTTCTGCAGTATGCAAAAGGGTTGACGACCGATTGTATAACACAAAAAATACGTCCATCACGGTCAGCGGGGTGAAATCCAAAAAGATAATAGTAATTATTATGATGGATAAAAAAAAAGTTTAGGTACACTGGGAATAATAACAGTTTATAAAATTAAAAATAATGAGAAAAAATTTATGTGTGTAGGTATATATCATATATTCTAAATTATTTCACAATAAATACTTATCCAACCTATATATTCTTAGATGTTATGTATACCTACGAAATTATTTTAATGAGGATAAAATATATATTTATATAAATTTACGATGATAATATAATATTATATTGTGTAAATTATGGTCAACAAAATTGTTAAAATATTTAGGTACCTAAAAACACGCAAACAATATTATATACTAACTAATAAAAGAACTATGTAAAAAAATAACTATTGGCGATGAGTGATGACAGTATGACATACGATAAAGTTATGGATAAGTCACTAAGCGTACACAATTATTGAAAATATGTAGATATAATATTGTGAGTCGAAAATATTTGTTGCGTTTATCGATGATGAATAAAAACCAATCAAAATGAATTAGAATGAAAAATACGATAAGGGAAAAATTCTAAAATAGATAAAAAATAAAAGTTACCGAAATAACTTAATAAGCAAAATTCGATAACGATGAAAAATTATGTTTTTACACTGTAGAAAAATAATAGACAAAAAATGTTAGTAAAAATAAAAATTATATTAATAGGTATTAGTTACCTATACCAAAAAATCTCAACAACCGGAAAAATATAATGTAAATACCCGTAAAGTGAACTTTCCTTATTATTATTATTATTATACCTATTATAATTATACTCAATATTTTAAGAAATATTCTCTTGTTTTTGTAATTTTATTATAAAAAAAGTAATACTTGACTGTTTAAATTAGTGTATTTCGAAGAAATAAAACTAATATAATAATTCATCTACAAAAAATGAAATGTTATTGAGTAATTATTACATTATAATTTTTATCAATTTTCTGGTAATTTCGTTATTAGAAAATATATTTTTTAATTGCTATATATCTGGTTGCGGTAATAGAACAGAATATATATTTGAGACCATGATATGTCTGAGCACGTTAATATGATGACGAGTAAATAATAGGTACCTATAGATTATATTAGGTATATGTATACACTTATACCTAGTGACTGGAAATATGTACTAAAAAGCGTTGTTCTAAGCGGGAAATATTGGATGAGTACTTATAATATAATATATTACAAGCTAAACGGCACGATAGGGTTAACTACTGTTTTGGGTTGAAATATATTTTTTTTGTTTTCAGCCCGCGACCCGACGCACCCAAAAGTGGACGCTCGTGACCAGGTTTTTGCGAGATCCGACCGAACTCCATAGCATTATAATACTGCACGGTGTACTAATTATTGTTCACGTGAGCAACGCGCGCAACGGATTTAGAATACAAATTACAGGAATTAAACTAAGTGCATGGGCGGCACAGATGCTGTTTTGCGATTCTATCCCTTGCTGGGGAACAATTAGCCCTTATTGTTGCCCGAGAGAAACCAGTGTCTCCTTTATCCTCCCTGTGTTTTTCTTTACATTTTTTTCCAGGATGTTTTAAACGAGCAAAAAAAGTCGCACGCTTAATATTATGTAAAACGCAAAGAAATACACAAAGATTTTAGGCGGCGAGTGGCAAGGAAAAAAATTAAGGTGTTTATCATTTTTTTTTTACCTTTAACAAAACACGTCTATGTAATTTGTATATATAATAAATAACCCACTACGAGACACTAATTTTTTCTCTATGAATTTCCAAATAATTAATTTTAAATATTCTCTATCAAAAATATGTTTCTGCAAATGTGTGCATTATGTCAATATCAATTATTATAATGCTAGTTTATCTCTTCTAGAGTATGATATAATTGAGAATATTACTACAAATTAAAATAGCAATTTTTATTATAACCATGCATACTTATGTTGTTAGGTATGTAAATTACACCGTAGTATTAATATTTAATATAAATACCTACATATTAACTTCCTTGTGCGTTGGGTTAGAGAGCTGATGGTTCATCTATAACTGTAATCTCATATAAATAATACAAAGCATAAAAAGTATTATAATTTTTAATTCGTCTGAGTATTGTAAAAATAAAATTCAAATCAGATACTTTTTTGTACTCGCGTTGTATAAATAAGTGAAATACAGAACACGTAATATGTCTTGCATTACCACCCGCTATACCGTTCGCTTTCTCATAACCGATTTTCTTATTTTTTCAAATATATAATTTTTATGGCCAATTGTGGGTATATAAACTTAGGTATATACATTTTTTTGTTTCTTGTTTTCCATTTGGTCGGCAAAGTGCAGTTTGCATTTCTTATGAGTTTGTTGGCGAATGAACTCGCACGATATAAACCATGTAAATAATAAATATATTTTTATGTGCTTCGTGCGTACTTACCTCCCCCAAATGGATATACTACCCTGAGTCTTGGGGATATTATTATATTATATTGTTGTTCAGTTTATAATTATTTATCTTTGCAGGACGTTTTGAGTTTTGTAAAAAAAAAAATAACGTTGACATGCAACTTTACTTGGATTAATGTCCTACTATACATGATTTTTACTCTTGTACATATATAATACGTGTTTATTTCCATGTATACATAAAATATATATGTTTATACCTACATAGTTTAATTTATAACGAACAAGTGCTACTATAACATGTATTATAACTAAATTAAATTTTAATCAAAATTTCAGTTATTATAACATTTTTTTATACATTTTTTTTAATCATTCGAGATATTATTTGAAAACGACGCGCGTGGGAATACCAGATTAATGAAACCAGTTTTCTTCCGACACGATTTCGTGAGACTTTTAAAAGGTGTACTTAATGAAGCCTAACGTGCGCGCGAGAAGACTTTCGACGTTAAGTCGTACAAATCGTACGTGCGAGATAAATATCTCCCGGAGAAGATATTAAGAGTGAAATAATTTACTAAATAGCGGCTAAATAACGCGTCAATAATATTGTTAGTCCGACGCACAAAACACACGCACGTCGCGCATAATATACAATATCTACCTATACATAATATTATAATCTAAAATGTACCGGTAAAGTGCCCGGTCAGTCGGGAGAGAATATAAAATAGGTATAATATAATCAATATATTAATATAGCTGCTGATTGTAACGGATAATATATAAAAAAATATATACAATATTATTTTCGTCGAACAGCAATTAAAAAATCATCGGTAGGTAATTGTGTGTATATACATATAGTTGGTAATTATCGGTCAAGTCTCTCAATATATATGTATATTGTATAGGCTCGCAATAAAGACCCAGCCATCGAGTTCTATAGAAAACTCGTTAGTGGATAACTAGTTTGCCGACAAGTGAGCGGCGGCGGCATTGTTAACATATAGTATTTATACGTATATACGTTTGAAGTAAACATCACTTGGTATATACTCGCTATGCACAGTAATAACAATATATTATTGTGTCGTACGCCGCAACAGCGGTGGAGTATATAGAATAAGTTTAAAGCCTATTTAACTTCGCGATTAATGAACTTTCGACATCCCATATGTATACAGACGGCCATCGCTGTTATACCGTTGAATACCGAGGCGTGGTAATCGAACTAACAACGTGATAAATTTTTGTTAACTAAACTTACCCGGACAGATCGAAGTGCACTCGGCCTTATGCACCGGCGACCCTGGGCAGGGTTTGCCCCCGTTGAGCGGCACCGGGTTGTTGCACACTCTGGTCCTTTTCTGCTGCCCTTTGCCGCACCGGGAACTGCATTCGGACCACTGTGACCACGGTGACCAGCCTCCGTTCACTGCGGAAAGAAATAATATACACACAATATAGTAAGCGAATCAATACCCACTAGCACGAATTATATGGGTTTTGTTTATAATAATTTATATGAAATCGGATAAGCGTCACAACAGTATACCTATATTTTCATTCGTTTAAATAATCGCAGTATAAGGTATATACACGCTACAACCAGAGCACGAGACCGCTCGTCTCACTGCTAAACACATTTAATATTATATACATCCATTTTGTGGCGCGTCGTAATCGTGATAGCGAAATAAACGTATACGTACACCGAGATGCACTGGTTGCAGTGGACGTGGTGACCGGTGACCAAAGATCACGAACTTGTGATTTAGAGCACGTCGGTTTCGTGTCTCAATTGTGTACACACGCCGACCAGACAATAAATCGCGTTTTTTGAAAGAAAAAAATGTCCGCAGATCGGTCAAGACGATAATCCTACGTTATATTATATTATTTTACGGCGCGCACATAATATACGCGATATGTACCTAACCGTGAAACACACGGTTGATTCTTTTCGAAAATAATAGCAATAAAAACTATTTATTCGACTTCATCTGCTGCAGTACAGGTAGATAATATATATGTATACACCCACTATTTCGGGTTTTTTTTCTCTTTTTGTGTACACCGTCATACCGAAATCTGCGCGCTGACGACTCATTTTATATACCTGTATGTATATAATACAGTGTAGTAAAAAAAAAAAAAAAATTGTGTCCACGCGACCATCTGTCAAGAACCCGTAAACGTCTCGCCCGACCCATAAATCTTGCAGCAGTAGACGATGTCATGATAATGCTGTCGGCCGTGTTTTGATTTCACGTACCTAGGTATATATAATAATAATAAAATGATTTTCATAGTGATCATAAAATAATAATATGTATCGCTATACTTATATCCTATACGCGATATATATATTGTATGTATTTGTTGTATTCATGACGAGTTGTGAAACCCCTTCTTCCTTTTATTTCCCATAAGGAAAAAAATTGCACGCAAAGTCGTTATTTTATGTACCTATGCCAGTCGATAAGGTAAATGCGAATTATATACTCAATATTATATACATATATTATATGCGTAGAAACGCGTTTAAATATTTGTTATGTACACGCGCCGGCGCGCATTATACATATATACAATGAAAAGCATACAACGTTCAACAAAATTAAACAATTAGAACTTTTTTTATTTTTATCCGCAAGACTCGTGTAAACAGTTAAGGTAAACAACTACTTAAATGTTGAATATTTCATGAAAACGTAAATACTAAATAGACTGTTGTACGGCATACACCATACACATAATATATATAATAATAATATGGTGTTTGTATATATTGTTGTATTTCATTTTAGCTTGATATTTCAGTAATATTTTTGTAGAACGTTTTTATTATTATAATGAAATGTAATTGTCAACGGGCGTGACAACACGCATTAGCATAATATACTTATATACACACTGTTAATTTCGCGGATCTAGAACGATTTATTTCATTTTCTAAACGTGTCGTGTCTTATACTCGCGAGCCCATCAAAATTCGTTAATTATGATGATAATATAATAAATAAACAAACAAACGAAAACGCACGTGTCACGCGTAACGTTGATAACTGTAACGGCAGACAAAATTATAAAAAAATCCAAATGTTTGTGGTGAAGGGGGGAGGGTTGCCGACGTAAAAGCACGTAAACGTAATAATTCTCCACTAAATATAATCGCTCTGCACATGCACAACTTATGCGATGTACGCGAGAAATAAAAGAACAACGATGTATAGAGTCGTATTATTGTAGAAGTTTTTTCTTTTAAGTACATAACTATGCTGTTAGACAAAACGAAATCGTGTCTATACAGCGCAGTCGGAATATTATATATAATTTGACTCGCAACATGATTCACTGCAGCGCGCTTCATTGTTGACGCGTACTGCGCACGAATATGATGATGAGTATTATATGCCTATGCATCGGATGTTGGTACATGACAATAATATACTACGAGAAGAGAGGTACATTGAAGCTGGTTTGACGTATATGAGAGACTCGGGATAGGAGTGACACACGTGCATACTACTATTATATATTATCATTATTGTATAATTCGAACGAAGATTTCGTTCTTATATTTTGTACGAGTGTACTATACATTTATAAATAATAATAATATATATATATATATATAATGCTGTTATTGTCCGACAGGCGTGTACGAAACGGTTTGTAGGTGACGGAATGCCATACATAGAGTTATTCTCACATGATTAATATAGTAAAAATTTAGTAATATATAATACAAAATAATAAACAATTCAAAATGGAAAACAAGACATTTTTTTTAAAATGTCTGAACAATGGTGTAGAACATCTAATGCATGCATGCAAGTAAGCAATGTAGAAATCACAATTGATGCAGACAAGGCATTTTTTTTTATATATATACAATGATCTACCGGACAAATAAGTTATATTTTGAATTTTATGTATTTAAATCTATAAAGGAAAAATTAATCTTTTAAGTAGATAGTAAGTATAAAAATATTTAATTTTAATTTTAAATTATAAAAAAAGAAGAATGATTTTATATTTGTAATCATATTTTTATTGTAATACACAGATTATTTCCAATACATTTTGATATAAAAAATAGTTCAGCAGCTATTTTTCAGCTCACTTATAATGTGAAACAATAATTAATTTAATTATTATAGTATGTACCTTCAGGTGTAGCGGGCTTTATTTTAACGGGATACTCAAAGTAGGCTGTTGACTATACTTATGTGAATTTTTTTTTTAGTTATTATAGTATAATATATACGAGTTGTATATGTAACAAATGTAACTAGTAATTCATAGATATTTCGGAATTTGTCAAGTTCATAATATCGGTTATATAATTTAATATGATACGTATGTTATTATCAAATGGATTCATCATAAACCACAGATGTATAAAATATTTAATATATTATATATATTTAATATATTTTATATATTTTATATATCTGTGTCATAAACTAAACTCGAATCGTAATTTCAATAGTTTTTAAATATTTGCCTAACTGCCCTAACTCAAAAACATAATATATTTACATAAATACCTATACAATATACGAATATTTTTTAAAAGTTCATTGCCCGTAGTATAACCATTACCACCATTACCTAAATAGTATATATATATTATATATACTGCTATTGGATCGTTATAATACATATTTTGTTCCAGATCGGGATCGGGAATACAATATTATATAGTTACAACAATATCGTGTTTCCCGAGCAAGAATCGTTTCGTAATCGAGTGCATACCAATATATTATATCATAGGTAAGAGCATCGCTAGTGCATCGAATTAGGAATTTGGAGTGTTTATAGTTTTAAACTGCAAACACTAGCTGCCATGCGATTGAAACACGTGACCGGAGTTCCGTATAGTACCGGCTGGCGGACATACGCTGTATTACTGCCGACCGTCCCTGAATGATAAGCAAAAGCGGTTTCCGGACGGACTACATATAAAATTAAAATAATAATTTAACAAGAGAAAAAAATTGTGATGCCCGTATGCACGGTATGGACGTTGATTAAAAACTAATTTTAACTGTCACTGCATTTGTGGGGCGGTATGTATTTCGGAGAGAGAAATCGTGAATTACACGATAATTAAAATATTATATTAACGTTGGTGATTCTGAAGAAATACATTATAAGCGAAATGCACAGATATCTATTTAATTTGATATTCGGTTATTCCAATGTAATAATATGTTTTATGTTTATTTAAAATAAAAAAAAACTCCTTCGAAAATTCGTTGCCGCCCTTTCATTATAATATCTACTATAGATAGCTCGTATCGATGGGGCGTGATTTTTAATCTTAGTATGATAATTAAGAATGTGATTAGTTTATTTTTATATTAATTATACTAGAGAAAGAAAAATTAGTAAGGGCTTCGATGAAAACGAAAAAAGCAACATGAGACGTGAGTAGGCGCGGAATGACTTTCCGGTAAAGTTTAAAAAACATAGATTGTTAGTAAACAGAGATCAAAGCAAAACGTCTAGTCATGATAAAAATTGTGATTATTATTATATTGTTTAAAACATTGCGAGTTATTATGAGGATATATTATTTTCGACTGTGGGGGAGTGTGATGAATGATGACCATCAGGGGGTAGATATAGGGAAAATAGGAAGGAGAGGGGAAGAGACTAAAATATATAAAATATGCTTTTTACCATAGGTATATCAACTACTAACGTACGGGGTGATACTGCATTGGTAAAAGCATTTTTTGAACGTCTTTTTGAGCGAAGAGCGTGTAGTTTGGTCTTTAGAATATCTTCGCATGGCTAAAAAAGTGGACCATATTTAAATCTCAATTTTATTTGAGAGAATAATCGAAAATTACAAGAAGCTATGTCGCGATAGTAAATAGCTTGACAATCAGTCGGAACTATACTACGTGTTTCATCAAGACAGACTGAATACAAAGTGTGAGAAACTGAGGAATGTAGGGGTGTTATCGTGATGACAAAGCTGCCAAGTTTTGTTTTTTTATACGATGTACGATATAGATGTATTTCTAAGTCAATGCAAAACTTCTAAATAGTCTTTACTTATGTTTTGGGATCTACTACTCTAAAAATGAAAATTTCCAGCACATCTTTAGATTTTGTGTTATTTATAAATGTCTAGGAAATTTTTAAATACACTTGGAATAAAAAATATTAACTAGGTGTAATTTGAGATTATATAAGCATTAAGCTTTTCTTGTAAATAGAAAAGATAAAGGCAACTTTGAAGTAGTATTTTTAGGATCGGTTCAGTCTCCATAGCTACCTATTGTTACCAGGTTCTTGTATTGAAAATGCATTAAACGGATCGTATTTAATACCTTCTTAAAAAGTATAGTAATGTATAAATTGAAACGCTCGCCTCTCCTGCAGCAAACAGGTTGCTACACGTCTATACACACACCATAATAATAATATAATTTACACCTATACATAATAATATACCATGTACCTAGGTACCTATTTATATACATAAACGTTCGAATATTGTTTCGCAGTTTATAGTCGGTAATAACAACTTTCATTATAAGGACCGCGACGCGCGCGGTTGGTGCAGTCGGGTCGTTAAAAATGTTTGCTCTCACCCCGCCGCGTGCATATACGATACAATATACAACACCGTGTGTGTATAACACTCGCCGTGTAATACGCTGGTATCCAATAACGATAATATTATATTACGTTTTATCTGTTTTATAAATATATTATTAATATATAGGTATTGTATTTATAGGACCGTCTCGCGACGAACGTGTACGTGTGTACCACATATTATTATAATTAAGTAGGTACAAAATATATAGGTGTATTATATAAATCGCAGTTGAAACGATCATCGCCGATCGCGCATAATAATATATTATTATCACTTGTAACATAGCAGTGCTTCTAAACTGTTTTAGCGCCGTGGCCTAAATTTTTCTTCAAAAATCTATCACAGCCCACATATAAGAAGTTCTCAGACAACCTACTGATCTATTTTTATTTCCATTGCACAAGTAAATTGGTCGGTGGAATTTGAGAATATTCAATCGTCGTATCGAAAACACGAATAACGTATAATACGACGGTTTGCGGGTAATTTTCGGAATTTATAATACTTTGTGATTATACGCGGTTTATACAGTTTAAAAAATGTAAACTTCTCGTGAGCCGCACGGAAAAAGTTGCTCGGTGGAGGGTCTCTATCCGGTAAGGAATGTACACTATACAGATAGCTCTCCCGAAAAAAATAATAAAAATATTATACGTTTGAATCGAGTTATATGTATATAAAATGTACAAAACGCGTTTCCAATCTCGGTATGTATAGCATATAAATAATATATAATTATGTTCGTATTTTTGTACGAGGCGCGTTTGGCGAAGACGCAACCGCACTGATGGAGTCGCGCGACACTATCACGTACGGTGAATCAACAAGGCACCACCACTGTTTGCTGTTGCCGAGTTTTCGCTGTCGGTCGCCGATTTGCAGCGGAAAGTTCGGGGCCGTTGCGGTGGAGGAGAAAAAACTTCCGTCTCGTTAACGAGATTTTCAATATAACGAAACTTTTCCCGCGCCCGCGACAAAAGACGTTTTTACCCGCAAACCACCACACGTGCGCACACACCTGCGGCGGCGGCGTGGATATATGCGTACAATAAAATATTACAATACGTAGACCGAAGATATTTAGCACACTATACATATATTATATGTTTGCGTGTGTGCACGCGGCGTAGTGTGACGGGTCGACCGATTGTAGGGTGCCGCCGAGTGGCAGGAAAGACGTAGTCGGATTTCGATTTGTACGTTCGAATTGCTTTTTTTTTCGCCGGAAAGTCACGCGCAATGGCTATACCCCCCAGCCACGCCAGGTACATCTCTGGGACACGCCACACGAGTGCGTGTAAACGAATACGGGGGAATAAAAACAAAATATGTAAACGGACTTTTTGCCGTAAACCCGCACACGCCGATCGTCCAGTCTTCAGCGTAGTCACGGGACAATGACACGACCGTATATGTGGCGCCTGTGTTGTATTATTATATTATTATGAACAAATAATGATATCACAATATACGGCTGTTAATATAATAGATGAGCTCTGTATTGATTGTATTAGATGATTTTTGTCCCGCGGGCAGTGATGACAGTCTCATTTGGAATTATGATTTTTATTTTCGACGAAGACATATAAATCGCAATCGACCCCAATAATAATTTTGCTATGATTTTATTTTCATCGGTTTAAAAACACATGTTTTGATATTATTAAATACTTTATACTATAACTACACCTAGAACATCAATATTTATAATAATTATAATAACAACAGTACATAATGTAACGGAAAAATCAAAATGATCAGACGAGGTGGTTAATTAAATCTGGATCGTAATAAGTGAGGCCGATTCAAACAATATAGTATTAACTTTTCTATACTGTTCAAATTAAATTGGGAAAATGTCCACATTATCCACAGTTGTCGCGTCACAACTATAATATGAGATGATTGATTTTCAAATTCTTTGATTACACATTATTATTTTTATAATTATATAATTGGTGTTAAACGCAACGCTACCAAATAATTATTACTATAAAAAACATATACTATTTTCGTTTTAATAATATTGCAATAATTATGAACGCTATTATTTAAATATAATAATACGTTTTACTAGAAAACATAATTAACTAATCAATGTAACTATAATAATATAATAAAATATATAATTATAACATGCATATCGAAATAATTGTACCACGTGTATAAAGTGTTAAAATATAATAGTACCTATTTCTTTTTATGGCGATACAAAATATAAAATAATTGACGAATCATTCGAAGGGTTCCTTGTAAAATCGATGACTATTGTAACTAACAATTAAATTTGAGTACGTGGAATAGTTCAATAGCATAATATATAGTACTTAGTATATACATGATAAATACGTTATAATTGATTCCTTAACCGACAAAAGTTCAATGATAAAAGAAAACATAATTGGAACAGTGCAGTGTATGTACAGAGTAATTTGTACGGCATCACAAAGAGGATAGTTTTTTTGTGTGACCATTTTCGAAGTATCTAAAAGTGCACAAGAACGCTGTAAAAGAAACAAGTTTTAAATAAAAAATATAATACGATTACGTTCGAATCTCGAAAACGTGCGCCGGTGTACGGCATTTTCAATAGAGTGATTTTTGCTTTGATCGTAAATACTAAATCGATCGTGAAAAATAACCCATTATTTTCGAATTAAGTATATTACGTAAAAGAGTACGTGTGTATACCTGTGTAAAACATTAGAAATACGCGCACACACACGCTACAGACCCGATCATTGTATATCACGTTTACTTTTTTCACGTCGGCCTGTTTAACGACCACAACGACTGACGATGACGTTGCCAAAGCGATTAAAAAGCTGTCATGAGTACTGCTGTGGCATATCTATATGGTAGGAGCGGGTGGAGGCATAGTCAAAAGAGTTTGATTGCCTATATGTGTATTTTTTGTCGACAAACCCGATTTTAATAAGCTCGAGGACGACGACTATATAAAGTATAACATCTTACACTTATATTATATAATATGATAAAATAGAAATAATAATAATACTTGAAGTGAATTTTCGATTTCCTATATACCTACCCACGTGTATTAATGCACACGACCAAAAACGGATACAAGTAGGAATATTATTGTTATTAATATTAAGCTATACACATGCACACGCTTTGGCGTTTCTACGCTCGCGGTATTGTTAGTTCCGGATCATTAGCCCAATAATAGCAACGAGCGTGTGTGAGCGAGCCCGAGTGAAAAAGAGACCCTCGACAAGCCGCCCGCAGCATTTCGGATTCAGAGTGTTTATGAAAGGGACTCTTGTGTGCGATAATTGATTGCGACTGTGTATGTATATAATAATATTATGCGTGTAAAATTTACGATAGGTTTGTCCCTGTCGCTCCTCCTCCTACGCCAGAAATCGGTTCTACCACGGCACATATAGCTGCGTTTCGGTATTTTTTTTTTTTATATTTTTGTCCTGAAACGCCACCCACACGGCTATACAGCACGCGGCTTAATGACCGAGGACCCATCGTAAAAACGAATAGCGAAATTTATGTTGTGAGGGGTTGTGGTCCGATATAATTATTCGCATTTAGAATATTATTATTTGTATATAATATCCCGGGCGCTGCGCCACGCGTGACCCAATAGTTAAAATCCCGCATAGCATGGATAATACAAGGATTATTATCATACTAGTATGATATTATATATAAAAATATACATGATTTTATAACGTTTAAATAAATTTCATTCCCGTTGGGTATGGATAGATATAGATAGTGACTAAAGAGAATAAATAATATAGTTGCATTTAAGCTGATGATTAAAATGAAAACATCATTCTTGAATGGTTAAATAATAAAATATCCTACATGGTTACATAATATATTAGGTAAATTTAGGAACCGATAAGATATAATATAATGAAGCTGAGTGCACAAAACAATTTATATGTTTTCGTGCTCTTTTCGAGATTATTCAGCTATTTTTTTTGAATTAATGTATATAATAAAAATGAAAAATAATAGCCTTTCATGGCGTTAACAACGAATTTAAATAACCTTGATTTGAAAAATATGAATTTTGCAATAGGTTTTTCCACTCTGGTAAATTTAATCATATTTAAAGTTATAATTTCCTGAGACTTATAACGATGTTTATATTTAATAAATAAATCACATAATCTCTGCTTTCGTAAAATACGTGCTTAAATAAGTTATTTAAATAAGTTCATTATGCGGCTTGCAGTTCTACTATGTCACTATATATAGTTCAAGGGTTAAAAAAGTTTTGATTGCCAAAATGTGCACCGAAAAACAATCCGTGAAAGAAGTTTGAAGGGTAAAGAATGCTTAATTTTACACTCCCTCTTCTACATTTTATTTTAGATGTGGATCACTGCTGACTTATCAAAGTGAATTGGTTGATTTCTAGAGAAAAATTGATGGATGAAAAAAATATTGCTATTTTTCAAAAAGATTATAAATAAAATAAAAATGTGAGACATAAATACATTTATGTAATTAATATAACTTTTATAATACCTTAACTTAAACAAAACTCTAAATGAAATTAAATTACTAATTTTAGCCATGACAACGAATGCATACAAGTTATTTTTTATATACATACAATATGAAACATAAGTACTCCACAAAATAAATTTGTTTAACATATAACTATATGTATTTTAGATTCTGAACGAAGTGATGAATGTATTGATTTTACTATGATGTGGTTTTTTTTTTTTTTTTTGTGTTTGACGACAACATTTGGAGCAGTAATAATGCTCCGATTTTTGACTTCAGCCCCTCTTTGAATAGGAAAATTCATCTAGTTGGTACTTTGGGGGGGTCAAAAGTAAACATTTTCAAATAGTTTTCAAAAAAATCGAGAAAAACAAAAAAAAAAAAGCGGGTAAGTGGGTATCGCTCTGCTGTATATTAGGGGGTGGGGTGGACCTCAGACTATGGAAGGTTAAATTTGAATGCAATGATAGGTATCATTGTATACGAAAAACGATTCTGAACGAAGATGATTTGTCAGTTTAGGATATATTATATTTAAATATTGTCAAATATTCTATTTTGAAACAAATAGTATAGTTTTTATATTATGTTACTATGGTTACTATGGCCAACATTCGCATTATGAGCGTATGAAATTTAATTTAAATTTTGACATATTTCGTATAAATTCGAACTTTAAACACTTATAAAAAAAAATTGTGACTAACGATTTCGGATTTTTTTTTATCACTTTAAGAACAGCTTATAAGAAACCTTGTATTAAATTTTCAAAATTTTCTGGCCACCCAAAAAATTTTTATCGGTATTTGAAGAAAAAAAAACTTAGAAAAGTCGAAAATTTCAATTGTCTATTAGTAGCTTAAAAATGGTCAAAATATTTTGAAAAATTTACTGTAAAGAGATAACCATAATATAAACATTTGGTGAAAATTTCAAGTATTTACAATAATTCGTTTTTGAGTTACAGCAAAATCAAAAAATCGATTTTGTCGAAAAGTGGTTTTTCCGTAAAATTTCCATTTTTCTGTCATTTTTTTTTTGTTTTTCTCGATTTTTTTGAAAACTATTAGAAAATTATAATTTTGACCCCCCTAAAGTACCAACTAGATTCAATTCCCTATTCAAAGAGGGGCTGAAGTCAAAAATCGGAGCATTATTACTGCTCCAAATGTTGTCGTCAGACACAAAAAAAAAAAAAAAAAAAAAAAAAAAAAAACACACATCATAGTAAAAGCAATACATTCATCACTTCGTTCAGAATCTAAAATGACAGAAAAATGGCAATTTTACGAAAAACCACTTTTCGACAAAATCGATTTTTTGATTTTGCTGTAACTCGAAAACGAATTATTGTAAATACTTGAAATTTTCACCAAATATTTATATTATGGATATCTCTTTACAGTTAAATTTTCAAAATATTTTGACCATTTTTAAGCTACTTATAGACAATTGAAATTTTCGACTTTTCTAAGTTTTTTTTCTTCAAATGCCGATAAAAATTTTTTGGGAGGCCAGAAAATCTTGAAAATTTAATACAAGGTTTCTTATAAGTTGTTCTTAAAGTGATAAAAAAAAATCCGAAATCGTTAGTCACAGTTTTTTTTTATAAGTGCTTAAAGTTCGAATGTATACGAAATATTTCAAAATTTAAATTAAATTTCATACTCTCATTATGCGTATGTTACCTAATACTTTTTTTATTAATAAACAGATACTATAAAGTAACCATAGCAACATATAAAAACTATACTATTTGTTTCAAAATAGAATATATGATAATATTTAAATATAATATATCCTAAACTGACAAATCATCTTCGTTCAGAATCGTTTTTCGTATACAATGATACCTATCATTGCATTCAAATTTAACCTACCATAGTCTGAGGTCCACCCCACCCCCTAATATACAGCAGAGCGATACCCACTTTTTATTTAGTACTATTGATGTTTTGTGTCCACAATATTACTGTACGTATATTTCATTAAAAAACATTATATATAATAAAAGCATATTGTTCTTATTTTTAAGAATAATTAAAATATGGCTCGACCACCTGCAGACTGCGATGTCCATTAGTATTATACTAATTAGCCTCAACTTTTTTTATGAAAATATAATTCAATTATTTTTCTATCAGTTTGAATTTTTTAAACATGAAAAACAGTTGAATTATACTTTAGGGCATATTTAGGACAATTTTTAAAACTTCTTATAAACATTAAAGTATAATATATAAATAAATCTGAAATATTATATATTTTATTGAAAGGTTTAATTTTTAAATGAAAATCAAAGCCATGCGAATTAAAGTATAATAAAATTCAAGAGTAACTTTGAAAATGAATGACATTAACAATTAACACCTTTTAAGGTTTTCATTTTATATTGGGTAGTCACAACTCTTTTGACGTTCATAAATTATTCAACACGATTCCGAAGAGTAATTTATACCGTTCATAATTTATCGTCAATCGATTTTACCACAAACGGATGAACGAAATTTATTCATTATTTTCATTATTATTATTATTTTATTTTAAAAAAAACGAACTTGAAGATGTGCGCTTATTCTCTATAATGATAATAATAATAATTACTACTGCAGAAAATGGGAATCCATGTGACCCCGATGACCCTTCCGCTCTGCCTCGTGGACTCTTTCTTCTGTAGCAGGCCAAGAAATGCACACACGTTAACAATGAAGAAAAAATAAATGGCTAACAACAATGGCCGACCAATACGCGTATATATACCTACTCCAGGATATACAAACAATAATATATAAAATGTTATTATTATTATAAAAATGTAAATGAACGGTTCTTTGCGTCCATATTTGTCCTTATATACCTATAACGACTGTCGCCGGAAAGTGATTTCATATTTAACAATATCTGCAAAGAAAAACCATTTCGCAAAGTTATATCTGGTGTTGTCACGAATCCACCGGTGGTACTTTTTGGAAGAAGAAAAAATAGTTTTCTGGTTTTTTTTCGTCCGCTTCAAACGAACTTCGTGGTACCGACAGAATGCAATAATGGCCGAAAATTTACCAAAAGAAAAAGCATCGTTGTTGAGTGTCTCGAGAATTTTAAGTACACACGCCACCGCCAAAGATATATAATTGCTTAGGGGACTGCATTCCAATTATCCAGGACTGATTGGAATTTTACCACTGCCGGGCAAACTTTTTACTATTATGCGGCCATGGGATCAAGCAATATATAATTTCATGAGTTTCAGAAGCGCAGTTTTTTTATTTTTCTCATGTTCAGGTCTTATGTATTCGTTCAAAAAAAAAAAAAAAAACATTGTTTTCTAACGAATACAATTTCAAAACGTTGATTATTTTTGTGTTATTAAAATTCCTTTTTATATTAAATGTTGTAGTAAATAACAACAATAAATAGAAGCTAAGTGTATTAGGTAAATATTCTATAATATTTATAATACGATTTATGCAAGAATTTTATGATATAGAATTTTATATAATATAATATACCTTATAAATTAGTAGGAAAATTGATAAAGATAATATATTAGTGCGGGTTGGCTGAATAAGAACTTAATTTAGTATATAGTACACCGATAAGGCGATATCAGATAATATATAAGTTCGTTCGTGAAGTTAGTAAAATACTAAAAAACGATTGGATTATATTTTAGATCAGGTTTCCCAACCTTTTTGTAATGACGATCTACAAATTTACTGTTTGTTGGCTACAAACACCACAAGTCGCTTGAATAATATTTGTTTGAAATGCACAATAAAAAAGGAATTTTTCATTTGCAAAAAAATGAAATTTGTATCATCACAGAAAACTACTTTAATGGTATATAAAAATGTAAGAACTTGAAATTACGGTATTTTAAGTACACGGAAAAATTTCAAAACTTGAATTACTAAATATTAGAATAAAAATAAATGCAAAGTTAAAAAAATAATAAGTAGTTTTAACAATGAATATGCTAGTAAAACAACCTAAATATTTTTCGGTCCATGTCGTTCACGTGTGCGACAATATTTTTTATTTTGTGTTATTAGTGATATTGTATTTTAGTTATATACAATATACATTAATAACTACCACGAACTTTTATGAAAATGCAAATATGTTGAAAAAATTGTATAATAAATTGTTCCGGATAAATACATGGTAAATATCATAAATGTATTATATAATAATATAGTTCCGTATTGATTGGTTTAACCTATTTCGAAAATAGCTTTTACACCTAATTGTACATATCGCAAGTATAAAAACAAAGAGGCACACAGCTGCTATTATAAAAAAAGAACTGTTGTACGTTTTATCCGTCGATGTCTTCGTCCTGGTTGGTACGAACAAAGTACTGATAAGTTTATTTTTTAATGGCATAAGGATTCATATAAATATAATATTACCACTAGCTCGACTACAGTCTATTTTTAATACAAATTTAAAATACACTAGAAAATAAATAATAATATTATCTATATATATCTATTTACTTACAAAAATGAATTGTTGGATATTTTTTACTTAAAAAACAAAATAAATCAAATATTTTTTTGGAAATACCATCTATATGGACTCTAGCTACAGAGTAATATTGTATAACATGTCAATCGTGACATTAAAAAATCGATAAAAAAAGTTAAATAAAGGTGCAATATGTAACCGGTAGTTTTGTGATAACAACAACATATTTCATATGAAGAGATGATATGTAATAAAAACCTTCAGATCCTTGTTATATTTTATAGAGAAGTCAACCCTTATATTATTTGTTTAAAATGAGTTAAAAACGGGATACATTTGGTTATTCATACGAGTTCCTTGAATAATACCGGAAAATAAGTTGAAGACTTGAAAACTGACCATTAAATACAATTTTTACCACTATACATTTAAAAAAAGATAATTTTAAACATGACCCTTGTCAAAAAAGAAAACAGAAAATTAATAAACAAAATATATTTTAAACACATAATAATGCGTACATACCTATAATCTATAACATGTTACTGCTGTTAACTATATAGCTAGGTAATAATCAATGAAAATCCGAAGGGATCAAATATTATATTATGTACATACATTTTTATGTCACATGTGGAAAATCCTGCAATCGAATTAAGTAGTTTACTATAAAAATATTAGTATTGAATTTAAAGAAAAATAACGAATTCTTCTTTAATGTGCAATGTAACTCATCATCATAATTAAGTACAAAGAAACCTAAATTTTAGGATCAAGCTAATGTTAAAACGACTCTGAAGTATACGCATTATTAAACATTTCAGGTATCAAATATTTATTTAAAACAATTTAATTTGAAATCAAATACGTGTCCTTGTGATGATGTATACGATTGAATTTAGCCGTCGCTTACATGAATCAAATTGTGTCATAGCTGTTGCCTGTTGTATTACAATAAGTTGTCGTCGACCCCGCCCAAACTATATGATAAAATACTGTACAACAATATATTATCATGTATTTAGTCGTGTCTAAGTGTTTTGACGACGAATTTTGGCATTTGATAAACTGTTTTTGTCGGAGAATGTGCGTATCGGCGGTTAATGCGCAATTGTGTTCAATCTTATAATGTATATTATAATATATACCTATACGTACATCATCGTTAATCGAGCATCCACGTACGAGTCGACCGGTGAGAATCCTTATCGGATATTCGGTCCATTAGTTTTATTATTATATTAGGTATATATGTTATTACATACCTATATACCCATACACACGGAATCGACCGGCCCACGCGTGGGTGTACAACTGTGGAGGGTTAGAGAGTACATATAAAGGGACATAGGATAAAATAATATTATATAGTACGCGCCACTCTGCCATAAATCATTCACCGGATTCATTATCCGTCACATCCTGCGTGCTTTTGTTTTAAAATCACGCATCCAACTTCGACAACACGACTTTTCAGGCTTTGTACACAAAACACATTCGAACGCCAATTTTAGACAAAAATATTAATTTAACCATTTCTGTTATTTTTAATATTAGTCCGCCTGTTTTTCATTGTTTTTCGGTGGTGAAAATTAATGAAAAAAAAAAATCAGCAGCAACAAAAAAATTATGTACTTTTGCATAATAGCTACTATTGAATTAAAATAACAGAACACCAATCATTGTGGTAAAACGATAAACAAAATCGAAAAATAAAACATTGAAATCACATACGTTTTGTTTCGATTTCCATAATACAAATCAAAAATAATATATTCGTTATTATAGTCACATCAGCCAGTGTAATTAAAATAAAATAAATGAATAATATGTAGAATAATAATATCTATATGTATATGTTTATCATTTCGAATGTACTAAAAGTAAATTGGTCGTATGTAAAACAATGTATAAAAATCCTTACTTAATGCGCAATATTCTAACCAAAAACTAACTATTGAAAGAAGATAAAAATTGAACATTCTACTAACATTTTTTAAATATCTATATAATGTGTTGCTTATACTTTTGAAGCTTAGGTTATGGTTAGCCAGAACTTAGTTGTGCTGTGGATATTTTATTCGCAGTATATATTATACTCTTTTTTTATTTATATCCGTTTCGATTAGTTGATTTTTTTTTCTGTTAAAATTGTCTCTACACATTAGAAAGATTCTACCGAAAAACCGTTTATACGTCTCGTCTGTGTGTTAATATTTCCTGTTTTATCTTGGCGCGTGTCCCGCTTGCGACACTTTAGCGAGACGTGTCTCTCGATCATAAACAAACCTGCAACGCACACACACAAACGAACTCTTGAATATAGCATCTCGTCGTGTTGCGCGGACAAATAATAATAAATCCAGAGATTTTCAATTACCACTGCCGCATAAAAGTCACAACTCGGCGGACTTACACTCAGCCGCCGTCGTCGTAGTCGGCGCGCATATATAACGGACTAATTATTTCTGGCCTCGGCGCACGTAATTTACGGTCTCTCTCACCCCTCGTCGACAACGTCGCCACTTATCTCCACTTTCCTACCGCCATAGTAACAGAGGCGGTAAAGAGGGTTTCGGTTAAATTCTTCGCGGATTTTTCTACTCGCTCGTATTCAACGACAAACGCGTATAACTGTATACAACTTTACTCATATAGCAAAAGAACATAAAATATACATATAGGTGTACGGCTCCGGGTAAGACAATATCGGCTAATCGTATTAAATAATATACATATATTACGTACATAGGTAGGTAGAACCTATATTATATACAACAGTGTTTATAATTTTGCTTTTTTCATTTTCCCGCCGCGTACGCCTTTCTGTCGCAAGTCTATCGGTCGAAGTACTTCGTTTATATAGACTAGTAGACTATAGTATCTATATTATACTGATTTAACTAATGCCGCTCTATAATATTAATAATAATAACAACGGTGACGGATATGCTACGAAAAAATACATTATCTTAAGCCGTTATTTAAACGTAGTTATTATGACGTACAACCTTTTTAAGTTTATAATGGCAATAATTTTGGTTTTACATCACAAATGTTGTTAAAAAAAATCAAAGCCTCATAAATCACGTGCTTCTTATTCGCATTCAAAAAGCAGATTTCGTTAAAAAAAATATTGTTCCAAGGTAACATAAATTAATATGCGGTTTGAAAATTATATACCTAGTTTATGCTATCGAAAAACGTATAGTTATTGTATTATTAATCTTTTGTTTTGCGCAGTAAAAAATTTCAAAATGTAATGGTTATTGGTTTCATTCCAAATCGACGAGGCGTTGGACGAATAAATAAATTTTATCAAATAATTTAAAAATAATATTTTATATTTATACCTCTATCCTACAATTATTGTACATATTATTATACTATAAATACAAAATACAAATATACCTAACGTGATTTATTTAAAATTCAATTGTCACATGCTCTTTCGATTCTAAAATTTCGTGCTACATATTTATTTTAATAATAATAATAATAAATAATAATAATATACATAATTTTTCGGACTTTTAATGTAAATCAAATCGAGTAATAATTATAGGCACTTACGACAAAATGTTATTGCCTTCAGAGTTCATCAATAGCAACAGCAGCAGTACCTATACACACAAAGCAATCACGATGTTTTCAAGAGCCATTTTGTGTTTCATTATAGTATATTGAAAAAAACCATTTAAATACGGGTTTATCCTTTTATATCGTTGAATTATATTCTTGTATTAAAAAAAAAAATTAAAATTATTTTCGGGTATTGATGAGTTTCACTAAACGATATTCGACCTACGCGTACGAACTGGTTCCCGCAATATCATGCGATTAAGGTATTAATAATTGAAAACAATACAAAACGGTTTTGTTCGACACAGGAGTTTCAAATAAATAAACACACACACCGCACATGACTGACCGAATATTAAAATTAACGATAACTGCGAACTATGTATTATTATAATATATTTATACATCAACCGCAGACTTATATTATATTAACGTAAAATTGATTTTCACATACAGGTCAATAAAATATTCCATTACCTAGTTATAATACCGCAATAACAGGTCCGTCAGCCTGGCACCCCGAATTCAAAATTTTGAACTCGGACCAAACTAAAAAATTAGTAACCGATTCGTAATAATTTGTAACCGCAAAATCAGAATTTGTAACCTAAGTCTTAACCCCTAACTAGGGGTTTCCTTTTTTGGGGTGCTGGGCTGACGTCAGCCTGGCACCCCGAATTCAAAATTTCGAACTCGGACCAAACTAAAAAATTAGTAACCAATTCGTAATAATTTGTAACCGCAAAATCAGAATTTGTAACCTAAGTCTTAACCCCTAACTAGGGGTTTCCTTTTTTAGGGTGCTGGGCTGACGTCAGCCTGGCACCCCGAATTCAAAATTTTGAACTCGGACCAAACTAAATAATTAGTAACCAATTCGTAATAATTTGTAACCGTAAAATCAGAATTCGTAACCTAAGTCTCAACCCCTAACTAGGGATTTCCTTTTTTGGGGTACTGAGCTGACGTCAGCCTGGCATCCCGAATTCAAAATTTCGAACTCGGACCAAACTAAAAAATTAGTAACCAATTCGTAATAATTTGTAACCGCAAAATTAGAATTTGTAACTTAAGTTACCCTATAATTATTTTTTTTTTTCTAAGGGTAAAACACGATTATGTACGTTCGTTATCGGTGATACTTTTTTAAGCTACACAATTTTGTACAATTTTAACTGATTATTAACTACATGATTGCGTACGAAGTTTATAAGCGTTATTGCCAATTTTCATATCGGTATACAGGGCTTCCACAAGGGGGGGGTCTGATGGACCTTGAGTATAGGGGCCCGAAATTGTATATGGGGGCCCTGCGGTATATATACCATTTGTATATTTCTTAGGAGATGCTAAAAAATAGCAGAATCATCTAAAAATGTGTTTCATGATACAGAGAACAGGATTCAAAATACAATAAAAGATTATGATGAGTATAAAATTCATGAAAATGTTATTCAGTAGGTATTTAAAAGTAGTAGGTTATAGATGTCAAGGAATTCAAATTTAAAGATTTTTAAACAATTTATTTACGATAATTTTATTAAAATAATAATTAATAATTGACAATTTATTTATTTATTAATTACTTTTTTAAGAGTTTCTGAGCTGTCACCCTGAATTATAAATTTCCACTTTAAAGCAAACTTGAAAGTCAGTATAGGTAACTAATTCATAAGAGGTACTAATAGTACCCCATACATATCCATCATAGTAACCATCATATCATTATATCAATAGCCCAGTATAATAGTACCGTACTATTATTCTGGGCTATTGATGTGATGGTTCCTTTAATAGTGGCGTATTTACGGGGGGTGATCTGAGTGATATATCACCCCCCAGAACCTTTTTTTTTCATTTCACTTTTCTGATTTTTCTTTTAAATGTTTGAGTCGTAAGTCCGTAGCGGTATTCTTTTTAGTTAGTATTAATTATGTTATAAATAGTAGTTAACACATTCGAGACGGACCGTCATAATTTAAAAGTTACGTTTGAGACGAGTAGCGTATCTAGCGCGTTACAATATTTTATTTATAAAAGACGAATCACGCGTCTCACGCGTCGTGTCTACTATCGAATTTTAAAAATCAATATAAAATCATATACTCACACCATTGTTTTCATATGATAATCTATCGATAGGTAATATCCTAAAAAATATTTATAAAAAAAGAATAAATTATTTGCTCTACGTGGAGCGTCTCTGGAATTTGATTCGAATCGCCTATTAGCTGTTAATAATAGTTGTTTTCAATTAATAATTTTATCAAAATAATTTTACATTTTCTTGGACTGTCGTGTGTCGATTTGACGATTATTATTATTATCGTTTATTATCCAAAATAAAAATCAGCATTTGATGGTTTAGTAAAATGCAATGAAGATGTATATCAAAACATACATTTTTTATTTAAAATATTGTGTACATCGCCAGTTTCAACAGCTTGTCCGGAAAGGTCATTTTCAAGTTTGAAAAGGATTAAATCATATCTACGCAACACAATGTTTGAAGTAAGTACCTAAGTAATACTAAAATAATATATTAACGTATGCACTTTTTAATGTTTTATTTTTTTAATTTAGAAGAGGTTTAATAGTTTAGCGATGTTAAGCATTCATCAAGATATAGAAATTAATGTAGAAGAGGTGTTGGATGAAATATCTTAAAAACCACGAAGAATGGATATTATTTTGTGATCTAACTTAATACTTATGAAAATAAATGTATTATATTATAATTGTTGGTATAGTTTTAAATAAAATCTTGTTTTATAAAATTGCACTTTACGGAAACTGGAAGTCGGGAGAGCTTAAGCATATCATTAAGCAGAGGATCTATCCGTATACATACTTTGTCTATTGTATTAATATATATAAATATTACCCTGGATTAATTTCATATAACTCATAGGTACCTAACTAATAAGTAATAAGTAATAACAAATATGTTTCTTTACATACCTAGGTAACATTCATACATTTAACTAGACTGATTTAATTTATCATGTTGACAGTATTGATTTTTTTATAAACTTATGTACCATCTGACCATGTGATTATTCTATTATAAAGATCTCTCATTATTTCGAAAATTAATAGGGTTTGGCCATCAGTTTTCACCTATACTTTTTTTTTATTAAATATTAAAAATTATAATATTTTCATTTCGTTCACCATTATTTTAATTCATTAAACCATTATAATATAACTACCTGTATTTTCAAATAATAATCTATATGTAAGTTAATCAAACTTGTAAATATTATTGACATTGTAATTATATCATGCTCTTGAAATCGGATGAAACAGTCACTTTGTATTCGTTTAAATACCTTGGTTGATTATATGACAGTTGACAATACATCTCCATAACTCAATTTATTTTAAGTAAGTATATAATAATCTCATATAATTTATTAAATTATTAATACCTATTTTAATGCTATTTAATTATTATGTAGATTATACTTTTATTGTACAAAGGATAAAACAAATAAATAAGTAAAATATGTGATAAATAAACATTAATATACCTAAAATATATTTGAATAATAATTCAAACCCTTACTTCAACTCTTATTGTGTCTACTTTACTTAAATTTTGTAAATGTATATTGTATAAATATCAATATTAATGTAAATAGTTAATCATAATTAAATATTTTAAAAACTTACAAACTTGAATAGGTATTTATTTTTAATGAAAAAAAATATATATATTTATAATTGATTAAGATGAACTATAATAATATTATTCAATATTCTCATATTATATTTGTCCAAATTTAAGAACTGAAAGTAAACATCAGTTGAAGATAACAAGGATTTCTCATAAAATTCAAACAATTGATTTATATGATTTAAAGCAATTAACTCGTCATACACCATTCATGTTTAAAACAATTTGTAACCCATATAGGTACATCTATTTTTAAAATTATAATTATTTATTTGATATTCAGTAGGTTTATCAATGATGTGAGTATGTGACTTTTTCTTAAGTCAATATTTACACAACTTTTTCTTTTAGTTTCAAATATATATCATATTGATTATAAAATCTATACAAGGTGTAGAATATTGACTATAAAATTAATAATATTAAACTATCGTAGGTATCTAACTTATGGAATTAAGTTATCCGTTATTAATATTTTTTATTATAGTTAATATGTTATTTTTATGTTGTTATATATTATTTAGGGCTAGGATTTAAATCACAAAAAAAAACCATGAAAAAAATCAAAAAAAAAAACATGAAAATAAAAATAAAAATTTCATATTTTGCTATATTATGTCATATTTTATAAGAAATAAGTTTTAATTTTCTAATTAAAAATTTAATGGTTTTCTAATTTAATTTAATTGATAATATATTATAATGTTATATAATAGTTTTAAATTGTTTTGATTATTTTCTGTATTTAATTTAAAACGTATGTTTAATGAAATCTAACAAAATATAGTAAAATATGCAAAATAAAAACACCACTATTTATCATGTGGTAGTTCGTGGATATTACTGACAAAATCAATAAATAGAAGACGCAAAAAAACAGTGTTGTATATAAATCCTAGCCTTGTATATAAGAGATCAATTGCAATTTAGAACACAATATTTTTCTTACCTATTTTAACATTTTGGTAAATATTTAATGATTTTCTTATAATATTACGTTTAGTTATATTTTATATGACCTATACCTACAATAAATATTTTATAATTTAGTAAGTATTTACTGAATAACATTAAAAATTATACAATTTATTCACACATAAAATAAAATTGAAGTTTAATTGAAAAACCAAAATATTTTTTTCGTAAAATGACATTACTAGAAATATAGTAAAACATAGTGTGTTTTTATTAGAAAAAAAAACATTAATTTTTTTATAAAAATGATAAAACAAAAATACCGACTAATTTTATAATAAATTAAATTATTTGGCTAGTTTATTATATTTTTTGGATCCGAAATAACGGCTTCAATAAAGTACTTATTTTCATATAATTTTTATCTGTAGAGTTATTGCCTATGAGGGTTTACTCTGTTTACAGTATAGAATATATATTATATATGTATATCAGTGTACACTATACAGTATACAGTATACGTATGTCGTTATACCTAACAACATAATGTTTTCGGTTGTGACTTTTTTTCAAAGCGGGACGTATGGTCACCTATACACCGGTGTCCGGTAAAGCATATGTATTACCCACTACAGCTGATATAACAAGTACAAACGTTTTAAATGGTTCTTTTTATCTAATAGCCAAGATTCCAAATTACTTCCGAGAATCTTGTTTTTCAAATAATGTTAATCATTGAAAGCCAAGTTAAAAGTGAAAAATATTATGCAATACTGTATGCCTATATTATAATAATATAGTTTACAAAGACTGCTCCAATAAAATAAATTATAAAAAAGAATTTAAAGAATAATAATATAAGGTTAACATTAGATTATAATAAAGGTCGACAATCAGTGCCCCGTCTGTCAAATGTACCTAACCGATAACCAATAAATTAGGTACTATATTGTACATTTTAAACGCGCGGCATACGATATACTAATCAACGATTCGTAATAGTTTGCCAGGTAGCTAAACTATTGTTATGTATTGCTACTTGCGACAATACGGGTTAGTATGTATAAAGAACATACCAAACAATGTTGATGAACATTAAACCTTTATAACTATATTATAGTTAATAGCTAATAACTTCTTGGTAAAAAAAAAAAGTAATGCAATGTTTTTATCTTTGATATCTTAGAGATGGGGGGCAAAAAAAATAATATAGGTGTTTTAGACAAATTTCAGATTATTTTCATTCCCGTACTCGCCTTTGATCTGAAGAGTCCAATTACGAATTACGGCATTACCTATGAATTTTGAGTTTGTATTTTCTAATGTGAGCGCATGTGTTGTGTACAGTATTTAAATTGTAAAATACTTTTCATCAGAATTATCATTTTGAATCCATAACTTAGTAAATGGTAAGTACTTAAATTAAAATATTTTAATTAGAACATAATCTAAGGATATAACTGTGTAAAATAATTAATGAATAAATAGTGAACATTTTTTTTTTTTTTTTGAATCATTGGATTCAACGATTAATAATAATGTAATATATTATATCATACTTATTAAATAACGAGAATACATTATTATTCAAAGAAAAATATGTAATGTACAATAATAAATTATTATAAAACAAAATGCATACTAAATTGTATATATTACATGATTATTTTAAACTTTTAAAGTTGAAACCATTTTCTTAAATATAGAATTAGTTATTTCATTATTTTAACTATAGGCACCTATTCAAAAAACAATTTTAAAATTGTACACTTATTTATTGACTTATTATAGCAACGTAAATTATTCTGGCCTCACATTTATAATTTTTGAAAATTTCCCTTACCATTATTTAGTACAGTGAGACGTATCAAGTTTATATCATATTCAACAAAGAATAACGATATTAGTTATTTTGTTGTAATTCAAAAGCATTATTAGCGGCGACTTATAAAATTAAACATTTTAATAGGCATATATATATATTAATTTTTTTATAACCAAAAAAATGTGTGCAATAATATTACGCAATATGCAATAAGAATAACATTTTCGAAATATTTAGATTAATTTTAAGCTATTACCTATTTACACTATTCTACAATAAGGTAGTATTAATTCACAAATTAATATGATGGAAACTTGCCCCCTTTGTTTAGTTAATTTTAATACATCTACAAAAAATATTTAAGGTATCAAGTGAATTAAAGTTAAGAACACATTCATATGATTATATTTTAACAAATGCTATAACACGAAGGTACATCACTCCTGCAGTCCAACCCATTTACAATTTGAGATAATTTTCTTTACCAATATTTGTACTTTATACTATAGTTTATAATATATAATTTCTATGAATTTGTACAATTTTCAAAATTTTTACGATCATCGTTCGGTGATTACTGCGGTTACTTAAAAAAAAATTCTTTTATGTTAGATAAAGCCTCAAGTAATTTGTTTTAAAATTAATTACATTACCTATGCTTATGCATTTGAAAATGTTTTTAATACAGGAGTTACCTATGAATTACTTAAATATTTGTATTCAATTTTTTATTAAAAACTCAATGACTTCTCGCACAGTGACGTAATAATAATTTTCCTTGGGTGGATTTAAAATTTAAATAGACAGTATCCCGTGAATATTTATTCATTGCGATAATTAATGACCTATAATATAGATATCATAATTAGGTTAGGCTCATAAGTGTCGTGATTTTTAATATTTTTTTTAATTTGAGAATATTTTTGTATTATTATACCGGCATATGTTTAATAACACTAGCACATAAAGCAATAATGATATTTAATAATTATATAAATAAAATATAGTCTTTTTTATTTTTATTTTTTTTTTCTTCTTTTTCTTTTAGATTCTAAATGGAGTGAAGAATTTATTGATTTTACAATAATGTGTTTTTTTTTTTGTGTGTCTGACGACAACATTTGGAGCAGTAATAATGCTCCGATTTTTGACTTCAGTCCCTCTTTGAATAGGAAAATTCATCTAGTTGGTACTTTGAGGGGTCAAAAGTAAACTTTTTCAAATAGTTTTCAAAAAAATCGAGAAAAAAAAAAGTGACAGAAAAACGGCAATTTTACGAAAAACCACTTTTCGACAAAATCGATTTTTTAATTTTGCTGTAACTCAAAAACGAATCATTGTAAATACTTGAAATTTTTACCAAATGTTTATATTATGGTTATCTCTTTACAGTTAAATTTTCAAAATTTTCAGTTAAATATTTTGACCATTTTTAAGCTACTTATAGACAATTGAAATTTTCGATTTTTTTTGGTGGCCAGAAAATCTTGAAAATTTAATACAAGGTTTCTTATAAGTTGTTCTTAAAGTGATAAAAAAAAATCCGAAATCGTTAGTCACAATTTTTTTTTATAAGTGCTTAAAGTTCGAATTTATACGAAATATGTCAAAATTTAAATTAAATTTCATACGCTCATAATGCGTATGTTGGCCAAATACTTTTTTTATTAATAAACAGATACTATAAAGTAACTATAGTAACATATAGTAACTATACCTACTATTTGTTTTAAAATTGAATATATGACAATATTTAAATATAATATATCCTAAATTGACAAATCATCTTCGTTCAGAATCGTTTTTCGTATACAATAATACCTATCATTGCATTCAAATTTAACCTACCATAGTCCGAGGTCCACCCCACCCCCTAATATACAGCAGAGCGATACCCACTTACCCGCTTTTTTATTATACAGCGTTTGTTTTTTCAATGTTATTGTATTAATATGTGATTGAAAAATTAACTGTGCGTACTGTTACTCCCTACACCACCACAAGCTAAGCTTAAAAGTGTAGGTAATTTTTATCATTGTATTCAATTCAATAATTAACAATTTTTCTCGAAACAAAAAAAAAATTAAAAATTATGACACTAATGAAAATAAAATTTTGAAATGTCAACATTTTCAGAAAAATAAACTACAAAATGGTTATCTTTTTTTTTTTTTGAAAATAATTAAAAGCAAAAATATTTTTAAATTTTTTAGTAAAACATAAAATACCTTCTTTGAGGCTATGTCCCCGTAAGTCTTATGAAAAAAAAATAGAATTTATTATGATAAGTCCATTATTCCAGGAAATATGTATTAGTTAAATTTGTATTCAATGATAATTTATTGTATGTATACGATAAAAAACGATTCTGAACGGAGACGATCTGTCAGTCTAGGATATTTTATATTATATTTAAAATACTATTAATAATGTTATAATAGCCTAAAATTAATCTAATGTTTATAGTAAAATGTTTATAGTAAATAAACACTAATATATGTAATGTCAATAATTTTAAAGTTCCTACAATAATATATATATTAAGTTACAAAAAATAGCTAAAACTCGTTATTTTCCATTTAAATATCTAATTTTGTAAAAATGTAAACTTCAAACGCTCATACAAATTATTTTTGAAATTACAATCGACTTATTTTATTATTCTTATAATTAAAACGTGTGTAGAAACTTGTACTAAATTTACCAAATTGTATACAGTCAATGAATAAGAAAATAAATTAAAAGGGAAATTCAAGAATATGAAAGAATGTGCATTCCTGAAAATTTAAATAACTATTATTTTTTAGGATTATATAACAAAAAAAAAAAAATTATTATATAATTGTAGAAAAGCAAATACCTTCTTACTATAAATTTTTCAAAAAAATATAATGATAAAATTTAATACTTTCTGAAATATTTTTTATTCAATAAAATAATCCATTTGTATACAATTCTAAATTAATGTTTAATATGATTAATCTGTCAGGTATTTCATCTCATTTTATTAATTGTTTTTACAAGAAAAAAAAAATTTTATTAGAATATGAATTTTATTTCAACCAATTATATTAGATTTTTATTATATAGTTTACTAAGTTAAAGAAATGGCTGGAAGAAAACCTAAGATTGACAGTAAAATAGTTGATGAAGAAATTTTAAAGCACAAAAATGTTATTTTAGGTGAAAACAAAAGTGAGTTATTACAATTTTTATACACTAATAAGTGAGTCAGTAGACATGTATAATTATCAATTATAAGTTACATTAAGTATTCAGGTTTTTGTTTATTAGATAATTAAATTTATTTTTTAGGTATTCCAGGAACTTTAGACAGAGTTTGGCAAACCATAGCAAACAATTTATACAAAGAATATAATATTTTAATTTCTGCTGCATCAGTTCGTGTGCGTGTGGGATTAAATAGAAATGATATACAATCTAAACTTGGATTTCTCCCATTGAGAGAAGAAACGTGTCCACTCGAAGAAAACGATATTGGTAAGTACCTAAATTGTAATTTATCAACTGAATTTTTATTTTTTGTATTTTAAATATAAAATTTATTTTAGATAATCCATCGTGTTCTGATGAAAGCGATAGTGACAAAGAAAAAGATGGCGATAAAGTTCAATTTTCAATTACATTTTCTGAAGAAGAATGGAAAAGTATCCAACCACGTACCAAAACATACAGCGAAAAAAACTATGATCGTAGTTATTTAGTATTATCACCATATGAATGGAGCAATATTGTTCATGAACATTTTTTTTTACATACACATCTTCCATGCACCATCTCTTTTAAAAAAGCAAAAGTTCAAACATCAGGAAGTATTTATATAAATATACATGGTCGATGCTCGGTTTGTGGATCAATTTTTAATGGTAATATTGATGAAATTCCAGCTGTAAATTCTAGGTAAACAATAGTTTTAAATGTAAAACTAACTATAATATTATAATAGTACAATTTACAGTATGATATTGATATAGAATATATAAAGAGTTGTGAAAAAATATGTTTTAAATTAAGTGAATACCCACTGTATGGTTATAAAATACTGAAATACTAAATAGTACTTATAACTTGTATAAGTTTTACTGTATTCAGTAAAGTTTCTAAAAATTCTTACAAATTAACCAAAAAAAATTGCTTATGTCCTATCATAATTTTTCAAAATTTCATACTGTAATTGAATGTTATTAATGTATGTAAGAAATATTCAAATATGTTAATATTTTATTTTGAATCAGGGTTGTTATGAAATGTGTTTATACTGGATCATACAATCAACATCACAATACTTTTAAACGTCGCAGATTAATGGGATCTGAAAAAAAGCGAGCTTTAAATGCAATGTTAAATTGCCATCAAAGCGCATCAGTGTATCATCGAAATGAAGCAAATCGTCTTATGGTAGAAGGTTAGTATTAAATACCTATCAATAAATTGTGTTAGATTACCTATGTAAAACACTTATAAATGTATTCTAAATATTCTACATATTATATAGTATTTCATTAGTGATTTTAAAGTCAGATAGGTATACAATATTTTCAATATATTAGTTTTTTTTAATTTAATTTGGTACCTACATATACTATATTGGTAATCCTATATCCAAAGATATGCATCTCAAAGCCAATTTCTATTTTAAAGAGGGGTATATATATTAATTATTTCTCTATTTAGTCGTTTAGAAATAAAATAATTTAAAAGAAAAAACAATAAATTGTTTATTATGAAAAAAAATTTGATCAACTTAATCATAATTTAAAGGTTAAACAATATAATTTTATTTTTGACTTATTCATCTCTCATGAGAGAGTCAATTTCTGGATTAAAACTGGATAGCCTTAGCTAGGCTTGTAAAGTATTTGAATACAAGTATCTTAATACCTACTTGTATTTACAATTTTTTGAATTATTTTTATAGTATTCTAATTACCTATATTTTAAGTATTTTTAATAAAATTTAAATAATTGTATTTAAACACTATAATAAAGTCCGTTTTATTAATTATTTTTCACAAAAATTTGACAAAAATGTTTAAAATTAAAAAGAATGCCACATCCTATTTTATAAAAGATCCATATTGGAATTTTTCAAGAAAGACAAAAAATCTGATAATTTCATCAATATTAGTATTGAAATGTATGTGAATAAAATATATGAACATGCATTTACTTCTAAATAGTCAGACATGTTAAAGTATTTGTGAATTGTTAAAATCTATAGTAAGTAGAACATAATAGATACCAATATACATATAATATAGAATACCTACAATTTAAAAAATTACTTGTATTTGTATTTAAATACTTTGTAAGTATCCATAAAATACATTTTTATAATTATATTTCAAAAATGTTTTTAATACTTTTTTATTCGAATACTATTATTAGTATATTAGTACTTTTTACCAAAATTGGGTCATTAGCCTTGAATCACTATCAACATTTGGTTTGTTCCCATATTTATTTTTTTTTTAGAATTACTTTGCAGTACATTAAAAATAATATTAGGTTTATAATAATATTATTTTAAATTAAAAGGTAATTAATGGTAATATTATATGGTCCACGGCTCAGTTCCAAGGTTCCCGGGGCGCATTGGTTGGATACCATTGATTTAGTTAATTAAAATTTATAGCACCTACCTAATTAAGCAAAGTAATTTAAATTATTATTATTTTTTAAATATTTTTAGGTGATCCTATGGCTGCTCAAATACCTAGCATGGCTTGTCTTAGACAAGCAAAAAGCAAAGCACTAGTGTCATTAAGACACCATAAAGATCCTATAATTGCTTTAAGAACAATGAAACACAGTGACAGATATGATAATGCTATTAGACATATTGGCTTGGACAAATTTTTTGTCCATTTCTGGACAGATTTACAGTTAAAGATATATCGAGAACAATATTCAGACAATCTAGCAACCACAATCAGTTTTGATGCAACAGGAGGTGTATGTAAAAAAATCAAAATTAATGACAATACTTACAGCAATTCAATATTTTTATACGAAGGCATAATGCAAGTTAAGAACCAAAGCTTTACAGTAATGTCAATGTTGTCTGAGGAACATGACAATGTCTCTATTTATATGTGGTTGAAAAGATGGCTACGTTGTGAAGTAAAACCTCCTAAAACATCAGTTACTGATCAGTCATTGGCCTTAATGTCAGCGACCGTCCAAGCGTTTACGCAGTATGATTCGTTAGAAAAATATATTCAAGTATGTTTTTTGTTAGCACGTGGAAAACAAATAGAAATACCATCTTGTTTCATACGAAATGATGTAAACCACTTTATTCACTTAATAACTCAGTGGAAACCATTAAAGAATTCAAAACATAAACGTACAAAACAATTATTTAGTAGATCAATGGGGCTTCTTGTTACTTGTACATCAATGCAAGAGGCAGAAAACATTTTAGAAGCTATTTTTGTAATAGCTTTAAGTAAGTACGATGGACCAATCATCACAAACTCAAAAAAGGGATTTAAACAAGATACACCATGTGCTAAAAGCAAAAAGTTTCTACAGTCTTTAATTAGTAGTAATACCACTTTAGATTCATTAAGTAACGAGTTTGAAAATAGCAATATTGAAGAAGATTTATTAGAGACTGATGATTTAATAAATAATTTTGATTTATTGAGTTCATTCAAAGACTGGGCAAAGGCTATTTTAACTAAATGTGAGACTCAAATGATTGAAGTCGAAGGAGAATTTGATAATGCGCAATACACTCCAGAATTAGTACCTCTTGTAGTTAACTGTATGAAACTTTTTCCATGCTGGTCTAGTATTATGGTTGGAATATTTGGTTACGGTGAACAAACCATATCTAGCAGTAGAATTGAAAGTAATTTTAATAATTTAAAAAATAGAGTGTTTAAGAATGAGGTCATGCCAATTAGAGTTGATAATTTTATAGAAAAATTAGTTGATTATTATAGGGGCGATCATCTAATTATACAGTCAAAAAAAAATGCATCAACAATAGATGAAGGATATCAGCAGACCGAAATATGTTTACCAGTTAATAATGTGATGGAACCACAAGATGAAACAATAGCAATTGAAAACTGGAAAAATCAAGGATCGTCATCAAAGCCTCGTTCATCAAAATCATTTTTGGAAAAGCAACCAGGATTTGAGAATATTGATTTAAATGAAAAAGGACCTATACACGAAATAGCGTTATTGAAAAATGGTTCCAGTTTCAATAATAAACCTTTATTTGTACCAGGTTATGATAAAGTTCTTTTAAGTAACACATGCTCTGCAGATTCATTATTATTTATTTTAGCTGTTGCTGCTGCAGAAAGTAAAGTGTACCATCAATTTTTGTCCAGCATAACAAACCCAACTGCTAAATTTATACTAACGATGATTGGTAACAGACCTACAAAAGAAATGTATAGGAATAGGATCTATTTGTTTGCTCTTCATTATATTACACGGTCAAAACAGTTGATTGGAGATATAACTTTGATTGATGTAGAAGACACAGCAGCTTCAATGTGTCAAAAATTGCTGGAAAATCTGCCTTCATTTCAACGGTTTGATCGCTGTAAAAATAATTTATGTTTTGATCCGGAAAAAACATCTGAAGGAAGTATAATTTTATTTCCTGTTATTGATGGAGACATTGACTTACAACAAGAAATAGATATTTTTTTTATGCCTTCAACAAAATTATGTATATCTATTAATTGTAATTGTGAAAGAGAAGTAACATTAAAAGCCAATGATCATATAATTGTGGAACTCTTATCTTTACCTAAAGGTAAATAAATCATGAATATTCAATTAATGTATACTTACTATTATAAAAATAATTTTATGTTTTTCTATTAGTTTTAAATGTGTAAACTTAACATATATAAATACTGTTTTCAGATCTTGCAGCATCAACTAGTTCCAGCAATATCAATAGCGAAGTACAAAAAGTTAAACAGAACTATGCAGATAAAATGACATGGAAACTTAAAAACATTCCAAAAGAAATTACAGTAAAGAATACTATTTTTAAATTACGAGGAGCTATAGCATTTAGTGGTTCTAGTGAAAAAAATTTAAGACAACCAAGTGGACATTATACAGCATTCTGTTTGAGATCCAATGATGTTTGGGAATGCTATGATGATACGAAAGATCACATTTCCAGAAAAAAAGAAAATAAAAAAATTAATGTAGAAATTCTTGTGTATACTGTATAAAGTTTTTTTTTGTGGCCTTTTAGATCAAAAATATTTATAAATCAATATTAAATGTATATATTTTTTTACAATTTTTTAATTAAGTATTTAATTTTATTGTATTTTAATTTTTTAGTCACTTTTTAAATTATTTTTAATATTTTAACATTTTATGTATCAACTAATATCAAATAATATTGTTTACATTTTTCTAAAATACTCTGATTTACAAAAGATTCTTACAGTCAATTCAATACGGGGTTCTTTATTATAATATGAATTATTATAATTTAAAATTGATAAAGTTAAAATAAATACATATAGTTACTACCATTGACATAATATTATATTAATATTATATTATGTCAATGGTTACTACAGACATATTATTAGTTTTATAGTCAATATTCTACACCTTGTATAAATTTTATAATCAATATGATATATATTTGAAACTAAAAGAAAAAGTTGTGTAAATATTGACTTAAGAAAAAGTCACATACTCACATCATTGATAAACCTACTGAATATCAAATAAATAATTATAATTTTAAAAATAGATGTACCTATATGGGTTACAAATTGTTTTAAACATGAATGGTGTATGACGAGTTAATTGCTTTAAATCATATAAATCAATTGTTTGAATTTTATGAGAAATCCTTGTTATCTTCAACTGATGTTTACTTTCAGTTCTTAAATTTGGACAAATATAATATGAGAATATTGAATAATATTATTATAGTTCATCTTAATCAATTATAAATATATATTTTTTTTTTCATTAAAAATAAATACCTATTCAAGTTTGTAAGTTTTTAAAATATTTAATTATGATTAACTATTTACATTAATATTGATATTTATACAATATACATTTACAAAATTTAAGTAAAGTAGACACAATAAGAGTTGAAGTAAGGGTTTGAATTATTATTCAAATATATTTTAGGTATATTAATGTTTATTTATCACATATTTTACTTATTTATTTGTTTTATCCTTTGTACAATAAAAGTATAATCTACATAATAATTAAATAGCATTAAAATAGGTATTAATAATTTAATAAATTATATGAGATTATTATATACTTACTTAAAATAAATTGAGTTATGGAGATGTATTGTCAATTGTCATATAATCAACCAAGGTATTTAAACGAATACAAAGTGACTGTTTCATCCGATTTCAAGAGCACGATATAATTACAATGTCAATAATATTTACAACTGGCAAGTGTGTTAATTGCTTTAATAGATTATTAATTTATTCTCATCTTAATATATGATATTGGCCACAAATTACTCAGTAACATAAATACATAGTTACTTCAGACATATTATTTTGATACAATATTATTAGTTTTATAATCAATATTAAGTACCTTATAGATTTAATCTATATAAATAATTTATAATCTATATGTTTAAAACTAAAATTAAAAGTTGTGTACAAATTTGACTTAAGAAACAATCATAATATTACTGATAAACCTACTGAATATCAAATAAATAATTATGAATTTTAAATTGATATACCTATGATTTCTAATTGTTTAAAAAATGTATGGTGTCATAGTGAGTTAATTAAAATAATTTAAATCAGTTTTTTACACAAAATTAAAGTTTGTACAATAATTAATTATGATTAACTATTAATTAATAAATTAATATTGATATTTATACACACATTTACAAAATTTAAGTAAAGTAGTGTCAATAGTCAATAAGATTTGAAGTAAGGGTTTGAAATGTTTGAATAATTATTCAAATAAATCAAATATATCATATGGACATTAATGTTTATTTATCACATATTTTACTTATTTATTTGTTTTATCCTTTAAACAATAAATATAAAAGTATAATCCACATTTATCTATTAGGTGTATTTAATTACCACTTTACCAGTTCTTAATTTGGCTAGTACAATAAGCCTACATATTACATAATACATAATAATTAAATAGTATTCACATATTCCTTATTAAGAATTTAGTAAATCATACGAGATTATTATATTAACCCATTAAAATTATAGTACATTTTACGCCGCATCTAATGGTGCCACTGTCATTGTCACGTGACTTTTCATTATCAAATTATATTGATATAATATATGCGTTTGAGTCTATACACGATTTACGATCTTAAATCGTGGTCCATATAAGTATATAACAACTAAAAATATATTCTTATGAGAAAAGGCACAAGTCCAGTAGTCTACAATATGTCTTTTACTAAGTGGTTAAAGTGAGGGGGACTCAGGGGGGGCCCTACCTCTAACGGTGGTTAAAAAACGTCCCAATTAACAAATTATTTGTAAGGTACGCTAGAACAATCCAATTATAACCAAACATTAGTCAATATCCGAATTCCATTGAGATTAAATCTTGGTTTTCATTTTTTATGAATTAATGTTATTTAATGTGTTTTCTTTAATAAAAAGAAGATTCAAATTCTTATTTAAATATTAATGATTGTTTTTTTTTAATAGCACTATTAAATAATGTTAAATTAAGCTTCATAATATATTCATATATATATATATATATATACATATATATATATATATATATATATGTATATAGCCATATAGGCAAAGTGTGAATGTGTGGTTTTTAAGCATGCTCACCACATCTTGCGTAGAATTAAATTTTTAACTTATACAATTCAAGGCAATAAAAACACTACATTTTTATGATTTAAATATTTTTTATCTGGCTATTTATAAAAGAAAACCAATTTTTACAACTTAATACTACGAGAAAAAATATTTTATTTTAAAATATTAAATTTGTTTAAAGCATTAGTTATTCTTATAAATGTAGTATTATTATTGTGATTTAAATTGTTCATGAAATATATTACAAAAATATGAAAACAGTGGGATGAGTATTTTACAAAATCACTGTATATAGATTACATATTAGGTATAGGTATACTATAATTTATACTATATGCACTAGACAGAAACATAATATATAAAATGATATATGGAACACAACACTTAAAACTATATGGAGACATTAGTCCCCAGTAGAATTTTTCCTACTTTGAGTCCTGCGTTGTATTAAAAGCCAATACGAATTTTAGTGTACTTGCTAAAGGAACCAAGTCACGAATGTAAATGCAACCTCATTATATTAACACGTTGTTTGTCCAATATTGTGGACAATTTTAATAATTTTTTAGTATACTTTTATACTGTATATAAGCAATTAACAATTCGTTTTAAAATCAATGCTTTCTCAGTTTCTCACACTTCAGTTAAACAATTCAATATTATTTTACAAAAGGTAGTTATGGATCTAAAATTTAACAATTCATAACTGTAAAACGTCAAAAACATCAGAATCACTAACCAAAATAGGAGCTAATGATAGTATGAGTTCATGCCTTTTTAATTATTTAAATGGTTTAGGTACCGAATGAAATATCTATTGTGCGTAGGAACAATGTTTGAACGATATTATGAATTTTAATGTACATAAAAAATTAATATTATTTATTATTTTAATATTAAATTTGTTAAATTGTATAGTTGTTTTTCATATAAAGTTAGTAATTTTATACACGAAGACACTACAATATTAAGTAAATATTTTGTTTTGTTATATTCAGCATAATATGTTCATAGATCCTTTGATTAGTCTGATTAATGATGTGTATAAGGAATCATCATATCAATAAGTAATAAATCAGTGTAGTACACCTTACGTATTGATTACCTACTGAGTTTAAAATGAAAAATTATAGCTCAAGGTGCCAGCCCAGCACCCTAAAAAAGGAAACCCCTAGTTAGGGGTTAAGACTTAGGTTACAAATTCTGATTTTGCGGTTACAAATTATTACGAATTGGTTACTAATTTTTTAGTTTGGTCCGAGTTCGAAATTTTGAATTCGGGGTGCCAGGCTGACGTCAGCCCAGCACCCCAAAAAAGGAAACCCCTAGTTAGGGGTTAAGACTTAGGTTACAAATTCTGATTTTGCGGTTACAAATTATTACGAATTGGTTACTAATTTTTTAGTTTGATCCGAGTTCGAAATTTTGAATTCGGGGTGCCAGGCTGACGTCAGCCCAGCACCCCAAAAAAGGAAACCCCTAGTTAGGGGTTAAGACTTAGGTTACAAATTCTGATTTTGCGGTTACAAATTATTACAAATTGGTTACTAATTTTTTAGTTTGGTCCGAGTTCAAAATTTTGAATTCGGGGTGCCAGGCTGACGTCAGCCCAGCACCCCAAAAAAGGAAACCCCTAGTTAGGGGTTAAGACTTAGGTTACAAATTCTGATTTTGCGGTTACAAATTATTACAAATCGGTTACTAATTTTTTAGTTTGGTCCGAGTTCGAAATTTTGAATTCGGGGTGCCAGGCTGACGGAGCTTACAATAATGGTATTTGGGTATTGTGTGCGGCGGACTACGTCTTCGCGTCGAGGAATGCCGTCGGCGGCCGCGCTCGAGTTTTCCCGCCGCCGCCGCCGCCGTTAGGTTTTTGTTATTCGCGTCGCCCGACGACGATCCGGAAGAGCGTCTCGTATAAACGCGTGTGCACGTCGTATAATAATAGGGTTCGTATAAGGAACCGTCGTCGCGAAATCGCCACGATATATACCGTACGAAACGCAACGCGGCGTGTTTTTTTAATAAAACTTTTTCCTCCACAGTTATTATAGAATATTCCGTTATAAATAAATAATAAATCGGATGGCGGGCATGACTTTGCGATGTGTCGTCATCCGTTCATCACGCGCACGTCGTAATATAATATTATCGTATATTGTACTTATGCCATCTAGTATACATATATATAGGTGCTGCAGCTTAATCGAGAGCTGTTGTAGTTGAGTAATCGTCGTCGTTGACAACTGCAATTTCTTTGACTACGTGTTTCTTAACTATCGAGTTTTAAATATTTTAATGAACATATAAATTGTGGTACCAATAATAGCCTGACAACATTTCAATCGATTGAATGAAAGAAATTTAAAGTAACGCTTATTTTAAACTGAATACTGAAGACGCACTTTATTATAATACGACACAGATTATTATATATAATATATATAATGAACTAGACAAAGGCAGTAAAGTTATAGCTATATTCTTGGGTTTAAATAAAGCCTTTGATACCGTTAATCGTAAAATTATGTTACAAGTATTACCTAGTTTTAGAATAAGTGATTATAGTCTGAAAGAGTTAAAATAAATTATGTTATAGGACGAGAAAGTTTTATTGAATACGGTGTTCTACCGAGTAGTGTCCTGGGTCCCATTTTATTTATATTAGACATTAACTCGGTATGTGACCTACATTTTAATGGTCGAGTAGTTTCGTACGCTGATGATACATGTTTACTTTTCACGGACATTGACTTTTTCCATAAATAAGATTTTCACCAATGTCAGTTTAATAATAATACAAAGCTGCAATAACAGTTAAATATGTAACGTACACACTTGTAAAAATATTAAACAAGTTTCTAGAATACGATATTTAGGTATTATTTTTGATAACATTTTAAGATGGCATCTACATTTGCATAATTATAGTAGGAAGCTAATACCTATAACTTATTCATTTTTTAAACTTAAAAAGTTTATACCCAAACAAACTATTCGTATGATAAATTTTTCCTTGTATCAATCAATTTATAAATATGATATATTAATATAAGGTGGACTAGGTGATGGCACTTTAAAACTATTGTAAGTTAATCAAGACAGAACCTGTCTAAATAAAAGTACTTTAGAAGGGTCGACTAGACAAAATTATTTAGATTTCGGTGTGTTACCTACCAGTAAGATCAATTTACAAAAAAATTGCAATTATGTTCGCTTTTAAACGTTAATAATAAAACTAGTAATCCAGTTAATGAAAACAAAAGAGAAAATAAAGTTTATAATATTGCTGTTAAATATGCTAAAAAAATGTTTTGGTCAGTCATTTGTTAACTATTTAGGGCGTACTTACCTATTTTGATTTAACGCCTTATGTGTATAAAAAAAAAATTAATTTACATCATGGTAGTGTTAAAAAATATAGTTAATAATTGGTTACTCTTAGATTTAGTTTAAATTTGTTAATAATTTCTATGATGTATAGACGATAACTTGTATTGCTTTTTTGTGTTTTATATACTATCGTCTATTCGTTTATTTATTAAATAAAATTAAAACATTTTAAATGTGTATTTTCAATCCTTAATACAAGCTACGCTTAAAAGGAATTAATAACAAAGTTGAATTAGTTGTTTCTATATTTTTAATTAATGATGATTATATATATATATAGAAAAAATGCACTTTGAAAGCACCGCGGAGAAAATAGTATTATGTTTTAATGGGTAGAGTTCAGTTTAAAAATAAATATAACAATGGTAAATTATTATTGTGCATTTTAAAAATAATTGTGAAATAACGAAAACAGGTGTGTTGTAGTTACGGCACTGTTCCAATTTTTTAAAGTGCTTAATTGTATCGTACCGCTTTTTTTGATTCTTCGCCCAGCGTGTAGTAAACTGCAGGCAGCTCTGATCTCGCCGTCTTGGCTAGAAAATGTTCAAAGATAGGAAATATTTCCGGAAAGGGGGGATGACATGAAAAATTGAAACATTTGTATTGAAATGTCAGTTGCGTGTTTTTCATGCCAACAATCGTAAAATGAATAGACTTTAATAAACATATTATATTATATTATAAGTTATTTATGGAAACAAATACAAAGGGTAAAGGTGGTTTTTGAACACCTTAAATTGTTCTCCGTTAGGTTGGTTTGAACCATTAATTAATCTAACCACGTCCACCAACCCATCGTTCCGCGTTTATACAATGTCCGTAGTCGTATTGTTATATAACTATATTTAAAATATCAGATTAATATTATCACATGTATAACTAATTGTTTGTTTTGGTTTTCCACAGGTGAATGTCGTACCCTACGAGATGACGACTATCGGCTGCAGCGAATTCGACGAGGAGAAAAAAGCACGGATTATTTATCCGACGGTGCCGGTAGTGAAGAGGATGAGGATGAAAGTCAAGAAGCATCAGCCGACGCTGTTGGTAACTCATTGCCCGTCATACAGACTTCGGGACTTGTGGTAGAAACTATCGAAGGCACAACAGTGAATCTTCCTTGCAAGGTTGTAAATGGTTCTGGTAAGTACCGAAAAATATAGTTATAAAATGTGTACATTTTTTAAATAGATATTATTTTCAGTTATGTTCACATAGTTTATTATGTATATTATACTCAAGTTGTTTTCATATAAATGTAGATATATTTTTCCTTTTTTACTTTTTCTCCGTGTTAATGATCGGTGTAAATAGAATAAAGGGTGACCAAGGGCAAGGGGATATAGCACACAGATCTCGAAAATCAAAGAATTCAAGTCTTCATATAGCAATGTTCATAACTTTATAAGTAATAAGTCAGTATATTTTTTTTTATAATTTCGAACTTAAACTTAATAAAAATTATTGAAAAATAAAATAAAAAGTAATAAAAAATTTTGTTTTGTTGGTACAATATTTCTGATAAGTGATATAAACATTAAAGATAAACGATAAGCATTGTTGTTTTCCGTAGAAAATGTGGTAAGAGAAAAATGAATAATATGACATTATGACCCGACATTGTAATATTTGACTATAGATATCTATGTCTAATGTATGTACTGTGTAGGTTAATAGATATAAATTAGATATTGAATATAAATTATGTAATTTATATAAATAATAATTTGTATTTATACGTCGATAACTATATTCAGGAACTAGGTTCTATGCCACACGTTTAAAAAAATATATTGGAACTTTAAACCCTCCCAAAAAACATTTTTTCATTGGCAATAACTAATAAGTCTTTATTTCTTTAAGTTTGAACTTTAAACTGTGGGTAAGTGATAAATATATATATTCTTTATTTTATATGGTATATACTGCATATTTATTTGGTATATATATAATGTAGCTTATAAATGTATAAGAAAAGACAATAATGTTTAAGTATCGATCTAATGTTTATTTTCAAAAAAATAAAAATGTATTTAAATTATTGCATGATTTTATTTTATGTGTGTTATAATAGACGACATCGCAGTAATGTGGATCAATGGCACTAAGAGTATAATGACGGACTCTTATCCCATAACTACAGACCCTAGGGTCAAACATGGAGAACAGTCAGAGACATCTGCAGGATTCCAAGAACACACACTGATCATTGAACAAGTAACGCGGATGGATACTGGATCCTACATATGCAGGATAACATCAACACCCCCCGTTGAGATAACCCATACCCTGCGTGTCACACGTCAGTACTTATCTGTATATTTTATTACCTTCTCCGTATTGTTGCCGAGCGCCGGTTTGGCGTCGTCTGCGGTGTAGATAAGATTTTTGTTTGGTTTTTCATTTCGGGGTGAATGGAAATTAATGTGCAAAGTGTGTTGTCGTTGGATTGTCGCGTAAGTTATCGCCTCTTAATTGCGAGTGATTTTTCAGTAGTTCGGCGGGGGGCAGTTACAAGGTCTGCAGTCCATTTATAACGCACATCCATAACCGGCGCTCGTAGTGATAAATACATTTATTTTTTTGTGACTGCATTTTTATGTATAACGAGATGTTATTTTTATATGCAGACCCAGCAAAAGTGTTGTCAGTGCAGGCAGCGGGACAACCAGGGTCTTTGACTACTGGTGGTGCAAAAAAATTGACCGTAAAACAAGGTGATCCAGTGCAACTGGTATGCAGCGTGGCAGGGTTCCCGGAGCCTACGGTGCAATGGACTAAAAAGGTACAATTCGAGCTCGTTAACAAATTTACCGGTTTGTTAATATGTTCGTTATATGATTTGTCATATACAGGCTAAATACCACCAGCAATCGCAACAATCGACTATACCGTCTTCGGATAATGATCAAAAGATCCCAGATTCTGCACCACCAACTCCCTCAACAATGGTTGTTTCGAAAACGAATGAGGTCCGTATCGAGTCCGTCGTCGCGTATCGCGATGCGGGTTTCTATGAGTGCTTGGCGCACAACAGCATCACCACAGGATCTGCCACCGCCTCTGTGTCAGGAGGATCCAACCCAACACATATGGGAATAGAAGTGGAAGTCGAGTGTAAGTAGTATGCTACATCGATACGATATACTTTGAAATACTTTCAAAATAAAAATTATATGTATATTTGTTTTTAATGTATATATATTATATACCTATTATTTTTTAAAGATAGCGTAACATAATATTATTGCCATTATATTTTGTTTTGAAATATTTTTTTGTCATTTATACCCACAATTTAATTAATAATTTCATTTTATAACACACAAACACAATCATGAATATATGTTCACAATTCACGAAATAACCATCATAAAAATAAATCTAAATTAACAGGACCGTATATGTATTAATTGAACAACTTACTAATAAAAATTAAAATATTCAATGCCAATAAAAAAGACATTTTAAATTTGATTCGATAAAAGCATTTCAAAAAGTACTGATATACCGATACCAACAAATACAGTTATTTTAATACTTCAAAATAATATCTTATATAATTATGATATTACCTATCGGCTATCACTATATTTGCCCTTCGGTGTCGTTTTCTGCTGCAGTCTCACCAGAAATTGTTGTGCCCCGACTCGTTGTCAATACCGGAGAAACGTACGTGGCTCAGATGGCGTGTTCTGTGCAAGCATACCCCAAAGTGAAAGTCACGTGGGAAAAGGAAATTCTGAACGAGAACGGACCGCAGTCGTCAATACCCGTAGTCACCGATGGCCCCAACAGCCGGTACGAAGTGTTCAGGCAATCGAGCACCAGCCACCCAATACAGGGCTCAGGGAACTCAACAGCGATGCCGGTCGGACCCACTTTCGTACTCAAAGTGAAACAGGTGCAAGGACCGCAAGACTTTGGTCGGTACCGGTGTCGGGCCGAAAATCGTGTTGGTGTCGCTTATTCGGATTACATAACTTTGACCGGTACGATATACACTACTCTTCTGCACGCGTCCATCACTGTATACATATAGTGTAGTTGTCATACCATTGCCGCCGCGAGATACAACTTCAGCAGTTAACAGTTGACAGAAAATCGTTTTTTTTCATTACAGGTTCACCGGCCCGACCGCAATCGTCATATGTGCACGTCAAAGACAAGGCACCCGAACTGGCGTGGATCGTGGACAGTTGGTCGCCACTGGTTGAGTACCAGTTGCAGTACAAGCGACAACAGGTTTGATATGCTAATAATATTATACATACGTCATTATACATAGACATCATTATTTGTCGTTATCGTTTTGTCGTGCCAAACCAAAGATATTGCACAGAGTAACACATTTTGACGTTTATTACGCAACTACTAAGTGCGCCTATACATATACATATACAACGTCGTGATCTTAGCGATCGCTATATCACTCGGGTTATGCTTTGTCCGATATCTAATTTGCGAGACCAGTTGTCTCAGCCTGCATTGATTGGAGGAGGGGTGGATTAAAAGAATGTATATATATATAATATATATGTATATATTATATACCCGCCAACACAAGCTTTGCTTAAAGGGGAGATGCAAATATGTTAATACTTTTTAACAAACACTTGTGTATAATCATATTTTTGTTAAATAAATATAATTATTATATATATTATATACATACAGTGATACCCGCAAAGCTCAAGCTTTAATTGTTTGATAATGACTTTTTTTAAATTCTTATCTTTGAAATATTTAAAAATACCTACTAAAGAATTATATTTTCAAATATTGGTGTTTTTTTTTTTAATTAAGATTATTGTCCTTTAGTAACACCACACTTCTTTTTTTTCAAATGAACACCTTCAACAGCCATATGATTTTTTTAGATTCTGAACGGAGTGATGAATGTATTGATTTTGCAATGATGTGTGTTTTTTTTTTGTGTGTCTGTGTACAGCATAACTAGTCGAAATAATTTAATACTAGGTTTCTTATAAGTTGGTCTTATAGTGATAAAAAAAAATCCGAAATCGTTAGTCACAATTTTTTTTATAAGTGCTTAAAGTTCGAATTTATACGAAATATGTCAAAATTGCGAAAATTGGCAAGTAATTTTGTGGTTGAAAAATCGTAAAAATTTTTTCTTTTATAACTAAGTTTTGAAAATTTGGTACAAGGTTCTCCATAAATTTTTCTTCAAATATCTGTAAAAAAAACTCTACCGGATTAAGACAAAAAATTGTTATGAGTGTTTGAAATTTAAATTTTTACAAAACGGTTTAGCCTCAAACGATTTTTGATATTTGTTGTTATTCAAATAGTATAAGTCATAAATACTTGAAAATTTTACCAGTTACTTAGATTGCCATTTTCTTTACGTGATTTGATTTTCAAAACATTTTGACTTTTTTTGAGCTATTTATAGGCATTTGAAATTTTCAATTTTTTTCATTTTTTTTTTATAAATGTTGATAAAAAAAAATTAGCTGGGACAAATTACTTGAAAATTTAATTGAAAGGTCCACATAACTTGTTCTAACTCTCATTCAAAAATTATAAAAATACATAGGCACAATTTTTTTTTATTAGCATTTGAAGTTCAAATATTGACAAAAATTCATCAAAATCATGAATTTTTTTCACTATTTAGTAGTTAAAAATTTATAAATATTTTACTATCAAAAGCTAAGAATTGAAAATTGAATACTATGCTGTCCATAAGTTAAGCTTAGAATAATTATAAAAAAGTTTGAGGATTATTCAATTTAAAAAATTTTACGAGTTTTTAAAGTTTTAATTTTAATTTGAAATCAAAAATACACTTGTAAAATAACGTTTTACTAATAAATAATTTTCGATTTTTGTTATTTTTAAAAAAATTACTAAACGTAAGATTTTGAAACTTTTACTTAAATGTTTGAATTAGTTTCAAAATAGAATATATGACAATATTTAAATATAATATATCCTAGACTGACAAATCATCTCCATTCAGAATCGTTTTTCGTATACAATATGATACTTATCATTGCATTCAAATTTAACCTACCCTAGACCGAGGTCTACTCCACCCCCTAATGTACAGCAGAGCGATACTCACTTAACCGTTTTTTTTTGTTGTTGAAAATGTTGATACACTTCAGTAAAAATTCGAATGAGTAGTTTCAGAGTTATTTAACTTATTAATGTAGGCACGTATTAAAGATACATAATAATAGTTTTACATACATTATAAAATAAATGTCAAGTATGTACGTCGTATTAAAGTATAAATTATATTAGTACCTATATGAGCATTGAGCACTAGGCTACAATTTTTACAAATTAATATTAATTGTTACAATTTTAAAATCGTCATATTATAGCCCCTATATATTCTAAACCTATTATCGTGAACTATTAATCTATTATCGTTAGTACTAAGTAAATGTGTAGAATAAGAAACAATGTCTTTTAAAGCATTATAATTAAATGTACAAAAAAAAAACGACTACTCCCGTTATAATACGGCCAACAGCCAATGTCGCCTGTATATCTATATACTGATGTTATAACACGTGTATATTGTACGAATTTCACAGGATTTGCCAGCTGCTTGGGTAGATGTCAAACCACAGCCAAAGGTGGTCGAATCGTCTACTGGCGGCAACGCTGGCGACGAGCGCCGTTACGCAGTGTCCTATTTGTTTGGCGGCGACAGCCAGCCTCAACAACAGATACAGCAGGCCGGAGGTCCCACGACCGTACCGATTGTTTTGCGAAGGGGCACCACGTATGTGGCCCGTCTCAGGGCTCTTAACGTTCACGGCTGGTCTGACTGGTCGACGGATGTCGTGTTTACCGGTATGTACGAAATGATGATGATAGTGATGATAAATTAGGGCTGAGATTTTTATGCGATGACATTTTTTGTTCTGATATCTTGTAACACCATTAATAAATACATATTTAATGTAATCTTGAAATTTTTTTAAGTCTTTTTTTGCGATTATTAAGGAAGCAAAAATCTCAGCTCTAATGTTAATTATTTGACGTCACGTCGAATTAAACGTTATTATAGCGCGTATGATACTACATAATTGTTATGTATATGTTGTAATTGGAGCCGGGAATCGTTAGTCGGTATATTCACTATATCGTTTCTTGGAAGTTATGAAACAGCAAAATGCATATAGTACTTGACATTGACGTATCATTTTGACATAGCCGGCTCAGGATTTTCGAATTTGGAAAACTCGAATCGAATGTCTGCACGATTCTTTCCGGTCACTCTGATATACCTTGCGTATAATCATAGCTTTTTTTATTTCTGCACGTAGTATATAGTTTTGTGTCATTTACATGCGTTCATCGCAAAATATTTTGACTTTCAGTGTTGTTATCATGTGCATGTCAAAATATCCCAATCTATACCTATAAAATATTATAGTTTTAAAAATCCTGATAGATCAATATTGGTTTTACAGTTAAAAATCATCAATCACGTTTACTTTATTTTGACGTTATATACATGGAGATAAAATAATATCATCCTTTTAAACTTAGATGTTTTTTTTTCATACAAATTGTATATATACTTCTTACGTAACTTATGATTGAAAATAAAATTTGATTGAATTGAATAATAATTATAAATATTATATGTTTTACAAATAGATATTAATAATTCTATTTATTTTAATTCATAAAATTATATTTTTATAATTATTATTATAATTTCTGTTATTTTTAATATTTTAACATATCTGACTCCGAAATTTTCTTGCTGGTATATGTAGTCGTAGACTCCTTGATTTTTATGCACTGCACTACCACACATACATACACACACGCTTTGCATTTATTTTTACATTTGGATGTTAATGATGTTAGTCAAAATAGGCAATAGCTATAGGTTTAGTAAATTAATATGTAAAAATTAATACCCAAAGATCTACCTACTAAATAAAACTTTTACAATCTGAAAGGAATATTAATAGAAAATTAAAATCACGAACGCTAAGTCTATTGTTCCGGAATGTATTGAAGTAGATAACGCTATAGCAATAGGATAACAGTGCAAACACGCTATGTAGCGCTGAATAAAACTTAAATGTTTACATATATTTTCATCGAGCCATCATGCACATTGAAACTTATTATAAGACAAAAATAATTCTACGATCGTAAAACCATACTTGAGCTACTCACCAAATTATTGGTGCCAAAATATATGTCATTTAATTTCCGAGTTATTTTCGAAAACGTTTGTTAGGTATCCAAGTATTGACGATATTTTTTTTTAGATGCAGGAATTTTAATTTGATTTATTAGTATTACGAATAAAAGAATGATAATAATTATTATTATTATTCGAATATCGTAAGAATTAATAAAAACAAACGATCAAAAAAATACTTTTGTATATCTACCGTCAGTTCGTTGTACCACTAACACGATCGTACTTCAAGAGAGATTATTTTAAAATGCCATAGCATGACAGCATCCTAACTCTATTACTTTTATTATTATTTAACAAAACTGCACGGACTTGGTTCACGCGTTCTTACGCTTGAGACACTTTTTTCCAGGTGGAATGGACGATGACCAAGAGGCCAACGAGATTACTCAGTATGACGGACGTCAACATAACGACAATATTTCGAGTAAGTATACTGATGTACACTAGTGCACTACCTTATCGCTATTGTAGTCTGTAATGAAATGTTAAAAGGCTACGACATTGCTTCAATTATCATAATTTATTTATCTGCATGCGAGAGCACGTCGCACTTCACTTAGGTCATGGTTTTAGCTCTTGACTCTTGAGTTAATTGGTACTGTCTATTTATTTTTACTAGAATTTATAGGTATCAGTTTTTTTGTTAATCGATTTGCTTTGAGATAGGAATATAGGACAGTTGGAATTCATCACTTAACCTGTCGTTTATTCGACATGGATAACCTCGTAATTGCCAATACCACCAAAACCTTGCAATAAGCATCTAGGTACGATACATCATTTGATCATTCGAATTTAAATGAAAAAAACAATTGCATAAACAAATGGGAAAGTCGATTTCGTTACGTAGATAATATATTGGATAAATTAAATGCGTTTTCTAATTTCTTATCGCCTTGGTTGAGCCGATTAACATAAAATTAAAAACGATTTAGTAAAAAGATATACTCGTTTAAGCGCATTACTGTGCGATTATACGACACGTCTACATCAGTAATAGTTTATTACACGTGCACTTACAGTATTGGACTTCTTATAAACGGCTGATATGCGATAAATTCCTGTATAACGTTTACTTTGAAATTATTTAGCATTTGCTACAATAGTTGTTTAAGTCGGTGCCACTACCTGACATACACGAAAAATGTTGCGTGCTTGCCTCGCCGTTGCACTAAAGTAGGTGATAGGGTAAAGACTATTTACTGATACAATTTTTTTATTGTATACGTAGATTTCTATTCTTTACCATAATAAAACACGTGACGCATATAACAGGCCAGTTTTCATAAATGAGATTGTCAAAGCGTATGTCATATTAGTGCCATTAAAAGATGCTTTACCATATTGCTGCCCAACAATTTATTTTTAGTATAATAAACAAAATCAATATCAATGATCATCCACCATCCATTAAAGACATCCCTCACCCTATCAATATTGATTGTATTTGTAATGCCTTACTGCCTGAGATAATATATTTTTTTTATTCTTATATTAACTATTATACAATATTTTTTGTCATAATATGTGACATGAATAATACGATAATACATCGTTTATATTGTTTATAATATATTTTATAACTAATTATCCATCTATATTCATAAAAAAAACTTTGTAATAGAAGGTGCAAATGGATATTAAGAGGGCGTCTGAGTATTATTGGTCTTCCCTCTCAAAATGTGAAATTTGCGCCCAGAAGAACTAATTTTGTGTTGTTAATTTTAATATTAAAATAAATTTATATATTCTTAAACTTTAAGTTAGGAACATTTCTATGTTTTAAAGTTGGATTTTTACGATATTTCAACTTGTGCTAGTTATGAGTGTGTATTATAAAAATTTAAAAATTAAATTTTACAACGTACTAACATAAATTATGTTTTCATCTTTAACTTTGATAATAGGTTCACTCTAATATTAGAGTTAATATTAGAGTTAATAGATTCTGATGAGTGCAAATTTGCAAATTGTTACATGTGGATCAGAAAAAACAAATTGTGCCCTGACTTAATAGTGCGGTACCACTGCAATTTGTATAATATTATAATAATTATGAATCTTAGAAAGTGGGTCGATTTTAAGGGGTTATAAATAGGCAATTTTATGTTGTTTTTGCGTGATATTTACTAAACTATGCATGTTTTTGTGAAAAATTCATTTGATTGATTAGTTTTTAATATAATGAATAAATATGATAATCTATTACGGTTTATAAGTCATAATATATGAGATATGGTTCCTAGAAATAAATCCACAAGATTATATATTATACTGACGAAATACATAGAAAATTAGATTAAATTGTATTAACTATAATAATATATTTGATTAGAAGTAGGTGTTACTAATTGTTTTTCATAGAAAGCTTATAGACAGCTCTAATGTAGTCATATTGTGATAAAAATTTGAAAATACTAGTTATAGGTATGAAGATGACTTCTATGTAACTTATTAGTGATTACCTATGTTTAAAGTTCAAAACATTTATATCTACTACGAGTTTAAAGTATTTTATTTATTTCGAAAGGCTTATAATATTTGTTGAAGCAATTACAAAGTCCACAAAATACTTGATTCTAGAATCACTACCTATTCAAAGTTTCGCACCATACTTAGACACGTCAATAAGTTTTCTCTAATAAAGTAATAAATATGTTTTAAATATAATCTTTTTAAAATTATTATCGAGTATTTATTTGTAGACTATTTTCACTTTAAGTACCTATTTATATACGTATTGGTTCTCTTAAACTTAAATTATAAGTAAAAATAAAGTTGTTGCTTACAAATTACAACAATGTAATAATATTTATTCTCTAACCCCCAGAATTAAAAATATAATCAATTTCAATAATGTAGTAATGTTTTAACGGGTAATTAATAATCTTTTAAAATTATCAATAAATTTGTTTGATAAATGTATTGAAATCGATATAACATTTTTAAACCTTAAAAGTTATAGTTTAAACATGCATTAAGCTAAAAAAACTTATTATATGTATTTAAAAAAATGTAATTTATTTATTTATTAATTGACAATTAGTGTAATGTTGTTTGTTTGCCGTTTTTCGCACATTGCGACATGACAATACGACAGTACTATAATAGCTGTACAAATGTTTATCTGTTGATAAGAAAATACAATTATACGTATAGTACGCACCCACAATCAACACGATAATAAAATATATGATTTATTTTCAATATGGTTCTCATGACTTAATTGATAACATACCACGATATAAAACGCAATTATTCATATTATTATAATAATCTGTATCCAGCAGTAGCACAGCTGCAGTTAAAGCCCTTGCAGGGACGTTTCCTCCCATGACTGCCATTTTATTTTGTTCTAATCACTTATCGGGGTTCTCGTTAAGTAATTATTTTAGTTTCCCAAGTTATTGATTAGGTATGTTTTAGTACCACATTGTTATTTTCTAGTTTTACGACTATCACACACTAATTCCCCACATATAGTTGACATACGAGTAGTATGATCAATTGAACACAAACAAAAGAAGTCGTTAAAAACAACATGTTTAACAACATTTAATCTACTTTTTTTATGAAGCATCAAATGAATGCGCGTTGTATATCAATTAAAGCTTTTTACTGTGATTGTATAGGTTTGTTTGGGTTCTATGTTTTCCATTTACTTATGAATAGGACCCAACAATTTATTCACAATAATTTACCAAAATATGAATGCACTTATGTACTGAAAAATATGCTTTTAATTATTTTTTCAAATTATAAATTTAAAAAAAAACTTTTAATAATATAATTTAAATTTTTTTCATTGATTTGTAATTGCAATTATTATTATAATATAAATTTAAAACTAAATTAATATTTTAAATTCATAAGTATTTTATAAACTATTGATGATTCCTATTGAATTCTAATTAAAATATCTAACTACACGATTATTATTATTCAATTTAAACAAAATACTTTTACGAAATGCTATACGTTTCATACGGTTGCTTTGTAGAATTCATGAAATTTAGATATATCTATAAACATAGAGACAGATTGACGCGTGTTGTGATACGATGAATTTTGTTCAAAGCCATTTTTGGGGTGATGCATTTTCAAAATGTGTTTTTGTTTAATAATATACATTTTGTTATTGATATGATATAGGTACGAATAACACGGAAAATGCGCATTAACTAAATTGCATACGACACGATACTTCATTAACCCGTGGATAAAGTCATATGAAAAATTAAAATCCATTAAGCTATAATTCTGACCAAAATATGCAAGTTTGAAAATTTGAAAAACAAATATGAGTAAAATAATATAATTTTCATAATTATACTAAAATAATAATTGTTTCATAATCTATTCGTCCTAAAATAATATATCGGATTGTTCATTTTATATATAGGTATTAACTATATTATATTGTGTTAATAATTTCTCGAAACTTGAACTACTACCCGGTTTATCTAGGTTTGGTGAGTTGGGATAGCATGTATAAGTGCAATAGCTTACGTGCTTACGCTAGGATAATACAACGTATATGATAATATATTATGTCGTTTATGAGTGTGGTCCGATACTTTATTTTAGATAGGCACACACGATGAAGTTGTGTTTAATAATAATAAAAATAATAATTATAAAATGAAATCAGATTTCTTTTGATACTTTTATTATCTATAATAAGTGTTGAACAAGTGTTTGTCAGGTATACATATTTATTAATTTTTATACAAAAACTACAGTCTGTAAAAAATAACTATTTCATATTGAAAACCTATAAATTAAAGAAAAAATAAACCAAAATATGTAAAAAAAAAAACCAATATTAGATTTTTTAACTTTTGGTTAAAATGTTTGACAAAATTTTACTAATGACAATATATTATGACCATTGTTTTATGTTTAAATTAACACTTAACGATAATATTTAAAATATCGAACTACAATCTATTACTCGTATATATGTCTCACACTCACATCCACATTATTTATATGTATACCTATAAATACAACAGTAGTCTAAAAAATTCTGCAAATATAAAGTAACATAAATATTATTATAATTAAATATTATTATGATATCGATAGTTTAATAATTAATTTATGTGATGTGTACCAGTTTATCTAAATATCTAATAGATAGATAGTATTTTTATTATAATTATTTTATTGAATAAGACTCATCGTCGTTACTCGTTATCTTCGATACATGATATTAATATTATGTAATTACTCGACCGGCTTTAACACACTGTTTTTTGTCCGTATCCGCAGAAGCTTCCGTCGCAGGCACTAGTGGTGCATCGGGTCTGCAGCAATACTTCAACTCTGCTTTGGTCACCTCCATCCTGTTGGCCATCACCACAGTGGTCGCCACCGCGGCTTCCGTCTGTTAGACCGCCTTCGGTCCAGCAGTCTGGGAACGCAGCCGCCGCCGATGCCGAACGTGTACCTCCATCGCCACATCGTCAACAACGGCCGCGAAAATCTTTAAGGAAAAAAATTTATATTTATTATTATATTAAATTTATTACTAAACACAACAACGACACCATATTATACGTGCACCGACCCGCTACCGACGTGAGCCTAATAATCTCTTTTCTCTCTCTTTCTTTTCAAAAATATTAACGGCCACCGGATAACGGGAGGGGGCGCAAGCAAATTTAAAACGATTATACTTTATAAAACCAAAGACAGACACGATGTGCAGCAGTAATGATAACCATTATATATTATAATATTATTATATTGTTATCGTTATAATTATTATTGTCGCCGCTTATTATTATTTTACATTTTTTATTATTATAAAACGCGATGGATGTACGACTTACGCGCCTCGACTTATATAATTTAATATATATATATATACAGCTATAAAATCATAAATATTCGTAGATTATTTATAATTGATTATAGGTTTATTTAAATATAAAATTCAACGCGTTATCATTACGACATCGTGCGCTTAAATCAATATAGCCGCCGCCGTCCCGCGTATACTCGTCGTGCTACCGCGCGTGATCGATGCCGCTGCCACCGCCGGAGCTTTTAAAATTTTTTTTTCGATCGCCCGTTGTCTAATTTACTTTTCTAGGCGCGAGCGACGTTCACTCGCGTTTTAAATATTATCATTATCTTTATTATTATTTTTACTGTACAATCGCACGTAAAATAATATGATATTATATTATTGCCACACACCATCGCGGTAATAGGATTCGCACACGCTTATTATTGTGAACGTGTCACGTCTCCGGTGTCCGACTTCGGGACATTTTTAGAAACGTCATCATTATACGCTAGCACGGCAATAACGCTAATAATAATACGTTTGACATGTACCTACGTACATGGATAGTATTATTTATATTACAATATACATATAGGTACGCGTGCACGTCGTTTGTAGATTTTAACGAGCATTTGTTTTCTCATATAATATACGAAGGTATACGATGACACGCGTGACCTAAGCACACACGCGACCCGTCGTTATAAATGCGGGTTATCGAAAAAACGGTTTTTTTTCTATGTTTTTTACCCCTAAAAAATTTTACACCCATTGTGTGAGCTCCATCGTAATCGCGGCGGCAACGCGTTTTTTCATTTTTTTTTTTTATTATTATTATTATTATTATATATTTTTTTTTACAATAATTCATTAGATATAGATTATCTATATATATATATATTATATTATCTTCCACCCGTGTGTCTGTAACGATATATTATTATATACGTGTTGTACATAAAAATATAAGAAGGGGACAACGCTTTTGTTATTATTATTATTATGATGATTTTTTTTCGTACTTTATTATTATTAATTATTAATATTATTAGAATATGGTTTATAGCGCCGTCATGTGCGCCTATTATGCACCTACTTTATATAAGTAAATGATTATACATCATTATTAATAGTGCCGAGATCGAATTTTTTACTACAATGTTTAGACTGCCTCAACAATTAAAAGCATTACTATTATAAATGGACAAATGTAGAAATCGAGCTTATAATAATTACAATATACATTAGTTTTAATATTACGAGTTAATCAAAATATAATACAAACAGTTATTATTATATTTTTATAACATTATATTTATATATGTTTATGCATATTATTGTGTATCCACTTATTTATGTATACATTTATATATAATATATAATATATATAGGTACATAGTAACGCTAGTTTTTTTTTTTTTTTTGCTTTTGTGTGTATTTATTATTATTTTATTTTTATTTGTATAAGATTTACGATGGCAACTATTCTCTTAATTAATTATATATTATTACTATTTGGCTAAATACACATATGCATAGAATACATGCTTGTTATACGTGTGTACTTAAGTAATTCATTTGTGCGACCGCTCGATTTTTTTTTATTATTATTATTAATATTATAATATTACTATATGCCGCTATGAAATTAATATAACAATTATTTTGATGTTACTTTTTTTACCCCCTCTCAGTGTCTCTGCAGTCTACTTTTATTATACTACACAATACATGAAATAAAATAAAATTTAAATATAATATTATTAAAAGTATTTTTTAAATGTAATAATTTCTATAGATTAAAATCCCTTGGTTAAACGAATAGAAACTTGAATAATTAGCATAGAAATTTATGGCACATGGTTAAACCGAATTGTAAACTGTATCAATACTGTTTCTAAGTGGTGGTAATGATGAACATAACTACTATATTAAGTGATCAAACGCTGACTCGGGGAAATGCCGCAAAGTGTGAACGGTCCTGCAAGCATGTGCGGTACCATAATAACGCACAGCCAGCCTACTGATGCGGCCATGGCCATGTTGACCAGAGGTTGCCCGTAACCAAAAACAATGATTAGTTGTAGTTAATAATAGTTAATAGTTATTAGCAATAAGGATATATACCATTGCGATCCTACCGGGGTGTATCACTCGTTCGTACGATGTCGATGTCGGTCAATGGTACATGGTGACGGATATGGGATCGCGGTGATTGTGGTTCTTTAACGAAGTTTAGTCAATTAGACATACATTAAAACCTATAATATGCAGATACATTTACCACGATATTCTACGTATCGTGAATAGCTAACATAACTAATATTGTTATGTATACGCAGTTTCTGTAGCCGCAAGACTTCAACCTGGGAGATTGAAGATAATAAAAACATATTTTATCGAAGTTGCAGAGAGTATATAGACAAGATTGGTTTATTGGAACAAGATTAAAGATAAGGTGGTTGCGTGTAAAAATTAAATTTAGGATAATAAACTTCTAGAATTTAGATTAAGCTGCAAACATTACAAATATTTGAAAATTTAAAAAAGTCAAATCGTTTTATAGATAAAATAAAATAAAACGAAAATTGTACGCTAAACATGTTAAATTATTAAACTGCACATTTTACGTAGATAACAGATATAGTTATAAATTAAAAACTAAAATAAGTATGCAATAAAATAGTGATTTTATAATTCAGATTATTAGATTATAATATATTGCATACAGTTAAAAGATAAATTTAAAATAATTATTTGTCTCTATATTTACGTATTTTAACACAATTGTATTCAAATCATTTTTCAAGTTTTGGTTAAGTTATATAAGTACTCGTAACTAGTAATATGATAATATTATATGTACCTATATGATACATTTTTTAAGTAAAATAAAAGTATCAAACAATCAGTATAATATATACTAACATATTTTATATAATGTTTGTATATACAATAATGTTTTAACCCATGAAGCACAATAGCAATAAAGATAAACACTATTGTCAATTTAACATATAAAGGCTAAAGAGTAGTTTCAAGTGTTAAGTAAAAATTGCAATTTTAAATTATTTTATTTATGTTAGTAGATAGGTAGTTAGGTATATACACCAATTAATTATATAGTATAGTGTTAGTTATTATAATTTATAGGGTTAATTTTCAAGTCAATAAAACATTCATTGTTGTTAAATATTTTTTATTGATTTCGAAGATCGTATAACTATCAATACACTTAATTCAAACTAAGTTTTTGATATTATGTTAATCATATCTGTCACCACTAACAGCAAGTAAAAAAACATTAATAGAGCTATACTCACGTATAGATTCGAAAATTGTAACACAATGTGTTCTATTGGTCGGCGGCATCAGCATGCTTCGGTATAACATATTTTTAAGTATGTACGGACGGTTAGGTAAGCATATATTACGTTTACTACATTTTAGTTAGTCAGACTTGATGACTGGTCAGTCTACCGTGCTGACTTTGGCGGTTCTTCTCAAAAAACACGCAAACCTTTTGTCTCGTTTTTTAGCCATGTAACCACATAGTCACACGATAAGAGTAACGTCAACAATAAACAGCCAAAATATATCAAATATATTAAAATATCTATCTGTCAATAGTTATTAATCTTATTTTTATTCGACAAAAACAAAAAAAAAAAAAAAGGGTGGGCAAGTGAGTATCGCTCTGGCTCTGCTGCATAGTAAATTAGTAGAGATGGAGAGCAGGTCACTATAATGGATGCGTTAAATTTGAATGCAATAACAATAGTATCATTGTATACGAAAAACGATTCTGAACGGGGTTGATTTGTCAGTCAATGATAATTTGTAGGATATATTATATTATTACCTATATTTAAATTGTAATATATCGTTATTTTACGCGATTTCGTAAAAAATTTAATTTCATACGCTCATGAAATAAAGTGTGTTGGATTTTTTAACCTTAGGTATAAATTATAAATATTTTACGAATTTACAACTTCAAAATTCCTTGGAAATTTTCGCGATTTTGATATATTTTGTAAACATTTGAATATTAAATGTTTATAAACGAAAATTGTGACTAACGATTTTTGATTTTTTTTTTTTACTACAGTAGGTACAACTTATAATAAATCTTTTATTAAATTTTAAAGATTTTTTGGATTGTCAAACTTTTTTTATCGAAATTTCAAAAAAAAAACTTAAAAAAATCAAAAATTTCAATTGTCTATAAATAGCTTTAAAAATGTCAAAATATTTTGAAAATTTAGTCGTAAATAGATAACATTAATATAAAAATTAAAAAAATTTCAAGTATTTAAAATTATTCGTTTTTGAGTTAAGTACACCAGAATAAAAAAATCGATTTTGTGGAAAATTGGTTCTACGTAAAAATTCCTGTTTTCCGTTACTTTTTTAGGGTTTTTCGTATCGTTTTTGAAAATTACTAAAAAAATTTTACTTTTTACCCCACCCCCCCCCCCAAAAAAAAAAAAAAAAAGTACCAACTAGATGAATTTTTTTTTTCAAAGAGGGACTCATGTCAAAAATTAAAACATTATTTCTACTTCAAAACGTGATGACAGACACAAAAAAAATCATATATCATTGTAAAATCAATACCTATATACATTTATTAGGTATACTGTCAAAAGGTAGACTAAAATATTCGATGTAGAAATCGTGAAAACAAAAAACTGTTAATTCTGTAGCAATGGTACTTGTCGATTTTATTATATAGCTGCTTTTATTTTTATTTTTATTCGATAGATTAAGATAGACTAAGCCGGTTGGTCTTATTTTTAGTGAGTATCGATGTATATTCAATTTATATTATGTTTATTTTAAGCATAAATTTGAAGACGTTATTTAAATGAAACGATCTTTTATCACGATAAATTATAGTTGAGCATACAATATCATTTGAAATGGGGTTGAATGCTAACTTAATATCTTAATAATTAAATCTGATATTATTATTATTTATAATAACATTTATGTCATTTATTTTATGTATTAATTTTTTTTATCTTATTCTAAAACATCTAAAACGTTATTATTTTAGTACAAATATAAATATGTATTAATAAACGTTTATACGTGTCACATTATCACGTATGTATTAAAGTAAATACGTTTTTTAGATCTTATCATTAATTATATAATGATGCTTTTTAATATATATGATCAGATGATCTTATCATCGATTGTATAATGTGCATAATATTTAAGTTCTTACTTCTGTTTATGAATTTTTATTATCCATATAGGAACATTATAGATACTTTTATTGCCTATACATAAATAACTATATGATTCTATGACATTTGTTTTTTAATTAGAAATAATTAAACATTTTATGACATACCTATGTTCAATTCCAAAGTGAATGTTATTACACTTTACACTGCATTACAAAACTTATATCTAATTAGTTTTTGTTTTTAATTATTTTAACCATTAACCACATGGTCCATGAACACATTTAATTATAACTTACTTTTGTAATTAAATATCCATGATCCATGTGTTATAAAAGGAAAATATTCTCTAGAAGTTATTTATTAATGAATATTATTCAATTGAATAACAGAAAGTGACGATTCAACCGTTCTTAATTAAATTGGATTTTTCTTTATTCAAAAATATACTACCGTCCGTTGTATATAATTTCTATACTTTTTTGAGACTAAATTTTGAAAAATGAATTCTGCTTGCAATTTTACGAAATTACATTTATTTCTTCATTTAGTTATTGATTTTACAGACTTATTGAACTAAGAAGCACATCATTAGTTCATTACGTAATATTTTAGATTTATTTTGTAGAATATAATTTTATGTTAAAGTATTTTTAGCAAATTATTCACAGTCGATAATAAAATTAAAATTGTACACAAAAAACACGTCTGAATTTAATAAGATTTGAATAACAGATAAAATAGATTTTATACAAATATTAAGATATTTACTATTTGTCGATTATAGGTGAGCTGATGTAATGTCACGTATATATTTTGCTTGATAAATATAAGAAAAACAACGTTTTATCGAATCAATGTAAAATCACGTTCAGATCCTTTTAAAACATAATATTGATAATACCGTTAGTTTTATCTTGATATATTACCAATAATGGCTAATAGGCCGCTGTTGTAGTATTGTAATAATATTGTACTATATACAACCATTCATAATTATATATTTAAAAGTATAAATATATATAATAACATCTAAAGCTCTATTATTTTGTTGACGTAACAATTTTATATGTTTATTTTATTACAATTTTTTATTTTATAATCAATTAGGTAATCACTAATCTAATTTATGTATTTTTTGTTCTATATACTTAATGCCGCAGTCACATTGATCCATTAATCATAATTTATTTACACACAATTAACATCGATGGTAAAACATATGTTTTTTAGGTAACGATAGCAATTTAACAAATAAGTTTCCTGCAATCTATCAAAAATCTGTTCTGTGGTTATACATAAAGACATAAAAAATGGTTTTTGATCGTTTGTGTCTTGTTCAGAAAATAAATTATTATTAAAATCGCTGATTCAAGAGAAACATTTCATTTTACATACAAAATAATAAGAATTGTGTTCGATTCAAATAAAATTGTATTTAACATAAAAAATGTTTTTTTCAAAAGAAACACTATAGCTTACTTAAAATATTATAGTTGTTTATCAAAACAAATAAAACAATCTAAATATCACATTGTATTTTTTCATATTACTTACATATAACGTGGTACAGGGTATATAGTTACATACTTAAGATGTTTATTTGCCAGTTTCAAATTAGGAATAGGAGCGGAGTAGATTTTAATTGTTACAATAATCATTAATCAATAACTATAATAATATATGCATAATACATATATATATATATATAATTATGTAAATGTATGTCATTTACGACTATTGTCAAGGTGTTTCATAAAAAGAGTATAGACCCTCTCGGCCCCCGACCACATACCACCTATAGTTAATAAGGTCATGATTACATAGGTCGGTTACGTAATTATAAGAAAAAAAGCATTTTATGTTAGAGCTACCGAAAGTGAATATGCGTGAGCTTGTACTGTTCATTGATGCTGAAATTAAAAATCTGAGTTTGACACGTTACGAATACTCATTATTAGTCATTAGTGTAGAATAAATATATAAGCTATACACGTATATTATACAACAGTTTTACTTACAAAGTACAAGCTTCATATTATATTTTTTTGTAATTTTCTTTTAATTTAGTACAACAGTACTTACATTATATTATTACAATAAATTGTTGTTTTTTAGGTATATAATGACATATGTTATCAGTATATATGTATTTAGATATTAATGAGGTGTGTCGTGTCATAAAACTCGTTTCGAACCACTGATCCTCATTATATAAACGAATTAGAATACTTTTGAGGTACAAATCGAGTATCTAGCAAATAGAATATATATTCCCATCATATTAACTTATTTTATATTTCAGTAAACTACAAAGGTAGGTACCTATAAAATATATTAATAATATATTTACATAAAAAAAGCATATATTATTATGTCCATTGTTCACTGCTGTGTATCTGTCGCATGAATTACGTTGTTATGGGCAGTGGGCACCTAACTACCAATAATTTTACCAACTGTTGATTTTATAAAACAAATAATACATTTTTTTTTTGGACTATACAGGTATAGATATTGCGGTATTATTTTGATAATAAATTATGAACTAGCTGTTTTATTGGCATTAAACAATTTTATCTTCTGTATAAACTATTAAATTTAGTATGGATCTATAAAAATACAAGTACGTATATTAATCATTCAGTATTTATCAAGCGTTGACTCATTGCTTGGTATTTTAATCGTTTATCGTTTATTATCAACGTCATTGAGCATAAATTAAACAAATGTACAGCTTATTCTCGATGGCAATATATCTATTTGGTCAAAAAATATAATAAGCGCGTAAGTGCGTAAGTGTGGGTTATAGTTTAAAATTTAGAAATATAACTATATTAGCAGCGTATAGAAAATTCGATAGCAGAAAAAAGAATAGTTTTTTTGTTAGTTTTTAGTTGTGCGTTTGTATACAATATCATCGATTCGTGCCTTTAGTTTAATTACACGCAGCAAGCCCGCTATAATAAGGTCCTGAAGTTATGTAAAACCTTCACCTCAATGCTCATTTTCAATGCGCTTGAATTTTCCAGCAATGACACTAATAGTTTATAGGATTATACTTTATTTTGTTATTGTTATATATTACGATTAATAAACATAAATTTTTATCGTAATTTTACAGTTTATAATATAACTTAAGGTAGGTATTTTCTATAATAATTACATACAAATTAATAAATTATCTAATAACTAATGAGGTATATTTAAATTTTAATTATATACCTATTAAGTTCCCGTACATACTTCAAAATCATCACCTCTATTAATTAGGTACATTAAATATAGTACTTAAAAAATTTAAATAACCAATTGTAATTAACGTATTATCAAATATTTACTTTGACATTAGTTTAAGCGTGTGCACTGTGGCGTGTTATGATTTTTCATATCTAGGGCATGATTTATATGCCAACCAGGCGTATGAGCTAAATATTCCCCACTTACATAAGCTATAATTTTGGCACTATTTATTTGCTTTTGTTTTTGCATTTTAATAACAATTAATACTTTATTATTTATTCGCATAAAACATGCACTCTTTCGAATAATTAATTGTACTATAATATATATAATATATTATACCTATATATGTTTTCATTTAAGCATGTTGCCAAATCCATCGTGCGGTAGTCAGTAGATTTAAATAAATTTATTATATATCATCATTTATTAGTAGGTAACCCAAATAAAAATAGATTTTATATATATATATAATACATAATTTAATACATAATTTAGTTTATTCAAAAGAAAACGTGAGTTTACCCAATCACTCTGACAACCGTATACAAGACTATAATGAGAAGTACCAATATGACCGACATCTAAATCCAATACGATTTAATAATTGTAGGATTTCTGAGTTTTAAAACAATGGTAAATTATAGTTGTTTGTGGAAATTAACGTTATCATCGCTTTTTATTATTCAGGAAAAACGGTTTTCCTTAATGGGGCCTCCTCAAATCATATTGCTCCGATGAACCAAACATTAAACTGCTAGAGTGCTAAATTCGTATAATAAATATGTATCAGTACAACTAATAAAATGAAAATATAAAAAATAATTTTTTTTTAAGATTACGTAATTTTATTAATTTAAAATTTAAATTACTATAATATATAATATAATATTATATTATATTGCAAGAACACGTACAGTCGTTAAATGGAAATGTTTTTTTTACTTAAGTATTATTATAACTCTTAATTTTTAATTCATCGACGCTCTCGAAATACGTTCTGTTTAGTATCTACATTTAAATTACGTGATCTTATTTTTATTCATACGACTTAAAATTGGGTTTATTTTGTTCGTGCATATATTATTATTTATTATGTATATCCTATATATCCAATATGTGGTGTATTCTAACAAAACTTATCAAAATATATCAGCGAAATAGGTTTACTAAACATAATATTATATATATTAAATATAATACTGTATGGACTGCCCACTATAGCCGCTGGTACGAAATACAATATAACCGGTCGAGTTGTATACCTACATACGAAGCAAAATAAATATATAGCAATTATTAAGATAAATAATAATAACAATTACAATTATAACTGTGAATCGCCGTATGTAGATGAGGAGGCAGGTGCTTGTATACGCGCACATTAGTCATAACATATATATTGTATTATATTGTGTAGGTATACATAATATACCTATTAGGTACGAGCGGGGACACGACGGGAGCGGCAGCGGTCTTCGCGAATTAGTCATGTCGTTACATCCGTTAGATGGTTTTGTTTCTCCACAACGGTTCCGGGTTTTCGAAAACGACCGGTAGGCGGTAACTCGTCGCTTCGTTGACACTAATAATAATATTCGCAACAAAGTACCTATGTATAATATTATAACTATACGTACATGCTTATTCTTATTATAATATATTGTATACAGTCGCTGCGCAATCGTCGCAAATCGCAATGTATACTTGCAATACGCGCTTTGTACTCGCACATAATATAATATACATACCATATAGGTACTTGACTGGGTATAATTACTATATCTGTGCCCTGTGCGTATATATTTATATTATTATATTATTGATATGCGATAACTATTATATACGTTTACGACGTTTTAATTTATGCGATCGTTATACACATAGCGATGCGTTTAGATTAATTTAGAACGCGTCGACTCGGGAGCCAGACGCGTATGAGTATGAAACATCGTGCGTGTATATATATGCATATGAATTCATTTTCGGGCTATAATGTGCGGATAATTTTGTTTTGATGCGTAAACGCGCGCGATCGACAAACTCGATTTATAACTCAAATGCACATTAACGATTGCGTTCGCCTAAACGTGATGGTATAATTTTGTTATTACCACCACCCGGGTACATATATAGGTATGTACGCGTATACAGGTACGTATATACGGTATATACGTGTATTATAATCGCGTCGGTGCGAGCATAATACCGTTGTAATGGGTACATATGTGCGTGTACCAAATCAACGCACGCTCTGTTGTAGTACAGGAGTGTGTATGTACACGAATTATAGAGGTACTGCGCAACAATAACAAAACAACGCGCGTTATATAAATAACGATAATATGCGTATTGTGTGTGCGTTGCGTACGGTACAAGAGCGAAAAATAATAACAACAAAATAACGAAACAACAAAAACGATGACGGCGTAGGCGTCGTGTCGCTGTGTATTATAATAATAATAATAATAATAATAATAGTAATAGTAATAGTAATAGTAATAGTAGTAGTAATAGTAATAAGCGCGCAACGCTCGCCGCTTGACGGGGAAGGGGTGAAGGTTGCGGCCGCCGAGCGGAGGCGACAGCGGCGGCCGCGGCTGTTACGGTTCGCCAAGCAGCGGTGACGGTGGCGCGTCGCCTTTGGAAGGAGAAGTCGAGGCCGAGGTTTCTTTCTCTCGCCGCTGAACTCTCGCGCCACCCCCCCCCCTCCCCGCCAATGCCGTAGTATTCGCAGGCGTCACGCGCGGTCGGCGGCCACTTCGGTCATACCGACGGTACGCGCAGCGCCGGCAGATTGTCCGCAGATCCGTTTGCGCGCAGCGTTTTCCGCACGATCCAGCTGCATAGGATACAATAACGAGCCCGTCGAGATCCGCATCCGATCTCCGCGTGGTCGATACTCGAAGTGTATCGTCGTCACGATCGCTGCAGTGCGGACCGCCGCCGCTCCTCTTCGTGTCTTGTCTGCTGCTGGCGCTGCTGCGGTCGTCGTCACACCGCGGCCGGACAGCCGCAGGGCCGCAGATGGCAGTCGCACCGTCCGCGACTCGCGTGAAAAACGATTTCGGTTGACATTAGCCCGCGATCCGCGAACTCGGTGACGACCATCATCGCGATGGCCGCAGCCGTGGCCACCACCACTCCGCCGACGGCCGACAATCGGTGCGTCGGCGGCGGTGAACCGACGGCCGTGACCATGCGACATCCGACGACCGTCCCGCTGCCGTCCAGCGACATTCCGGCCCTGACGTCTTCGGGCAGGCGACGCCGGCGGTTAAGAGGAAATGACTCGAATCCACAGGTGTCTCGGAGTTCGACTAGCAGCTGCTCGTCGTCGCCGGTATCGTCATCGGACGACGACGAGGACGACGGCAGCGGCGGCATGGACAGCGTGGAGGCCGAGTTTGGCGGACGCGGCGTGGTCGGCGTAAAGCCCGCGCCGGTGGCCGCCAAGCGGCTCAAGGACCTGCAGCAACACCTGGTCGATCTGGACGACTTGGAACTGCTGGACCGGCATCTGGCCGTGGACGGAGTGGCCGGTGACTCGACGGTGGACGACGGCGGAGTCGGCGGCGCCACCGGCATGGTGGCCGAAGAGCTCAGGCAGAAGAACAAGGACCTGGTGCTGGCCGCCCGTCTAGGCAAAGCTCTGTTGGCTAAAAACGACGAACTGTCACTGATGAACGAGCGGCTGGCCGAAGAGTACGGCGACAAGCTGGAGGTACACGACAAAACGTTTATAAAAATATATAATAATACTTTGACAACGTTTATGCCGTCAAAACGATATTGGATCCAAACGGATAGTCAATTTTTTTTTACTGGTAAATAAAATAACAGAAATTATTATATCAGTAAAAATAAAGAGAGTATTCGAGGATTTAAAACCGTTTTAATTTCACAAAAAACGTATAGTATAACGATGATGATAATAATAATGAGAAGAATATATCGTATCTGTTCCCGCGTCATTCTTTTCCCTACCCGGAAGGAAATTGTATTTATTATGCACATCTACAAATAGTTCCAATATAATATGCTGTCAATTTCTCTATATAATCCGAAATATACTACAGCGCAACGTCAGGTCTTTGCTCTTTCGCAATATCGCGAATATAGCCACATTTGCAAAAACAGTTTTGTAGCAGCATATAACAATATACTCGCGTGTATTTTGCCAATTATTTTTATCGCGTTTCATCGAAGAAAACATTTTTCGTGTTTCATCAATCCGCCATTTAGTTTCGTGTATGGGCTCGCGCTGGATTCTATTTGAGAACATTTTTTTTTAGCTAACTCGCCCGCCGCACGCTAAGTCGAGGCCCAAATTTTTGAGCGCTTGAGACCATCGACCGCGTTTTCAGGCTGCTGCAGCAGAACCCGCCGATGGCGGACACGCGAGCGCGCGCGCGCGTGAATAAAACGATTAACCCGACCGACTCCCGTATAAACGCCTCCGCGGCCGTAGCACCGTGCGAAACAATGTTCTTCGGCTCGGCAATTCGCTACAAGTGTACAACCATTTTCTACCACACTTATTATACCTGTACATTATTATGTACCTATATATATATTATGTATATATAAACCGTTTGGCAGCTGCCCGGGTCGCGCGTATTGTTGCCGCCACTGCCGAGGCCGCAATCATTGTACGCCGTTGCCGCGCCGCCGTCGTCGTCACGCTCTCACTCTTCCGACTTGGCGGCGGCGCTATTGTCGTCGTCGTTGGCTGTCGTTATGCATTCGGCTAGGTACTTGGTACCTGGTGCAGCTATATAGCCGCGAGTGAAAGCGCGTACTCGTATAGCCTCCCCCGTTCCGCGGCCCTTCCGCCCCACTTCGCCGCAGCTTATATATTGCAGCATCCGTTTTCGTCGCATATATTATGTTAGGTTATGGAAACAATAACACTGTTGTACACTGCTGCAGTCTCTTTGCAGGCCAAGAGCATTTGGTGGTCGGGACATTCGTGGGGGTATGCATCACGGGTAATACGCGCATGTCATAACAAACACACATTACGATACGGTTAGGTACTTTTTTTTTATAATATTATGTATAAGCTACTAGGTTCCATAGTTTCGATGTATTATTCTACTCCGTACATGTTAAAATTAATCCATCTTTCTATATCCTTTTTCCATTTTGCTAGAGTTATGAATATTTATATAACACAAACTGCACAATTATTACGATTTATTTTATGATTTTTCAAGTAAACAAAACAATATGGAGTCATATTTAACGATTTGCTTAAACGCTGACATAAATCCAACGGTGTTTAGGTTGGTATTTCGCTTTATAGGATTATACATAAAAAATATGCCCAGCATTAAGAAGCGGAAAGTCATAAAATTCACCATTGTTTTTGTGTTCATAAGTATTTTATTTTTATTTTTAACATATTCATAAAACATTAAGTGTGCCATATTCCTACTATATTATTATAATAGGTAGTCAAGTAGTAATATAATATGTAACAATTAATAATAATTTAAATAAATTAAATAAAAATCGATTCATGTGTTAATATGGCACAACCTATATAGCAACTTATAGGTATTGAAAAATAAGCTATAAACGCTATACTAGTCTCAAAGAATCTATTGATATATAACTTTTATTAAAAATGGTCCAGTATTATAGTTATTGAGTTTATAATATTATAAAGAGCAAACATAGAAACGTTCATTTCTGTGAACTTGAATTCGTCTGGCTTTGCAAATTTCTAAAAAAACACAATTAAACAATGCGCGAGATCTATCGTTTATCCAGGTGCTATTATCGCAATCTAGCCTCACTTCACCCCCCGCGATTTGGCGTTGTTGCGAACCAAGGTCTCGTAGCCAGAACGGCGTTCTGCGTATAATATATACATAGTCTGTTGCATGAGCGGGGCACGACCACGGTTGTGGTATATTATAGCTATTGATATACATAGGCTGTGGTTTAAATCGCTCGGGTCGGATGGAACGCCGTGCCGACCCGGACGGTGGCGAAAGGGTACATTCAAACCGTGACGTAATCGACAACAAGCACGATATACGTACATTACCGTTTGACGGCTGTAAAATCATTAGCGGTGCACGTGTCCTTCGATAAGGTCTTGCACGACTTTTTCCGTATTGTATATTTATAAATATATGTATAATAATAATAATAGCTAGCTAATAGTTGGGTATTATATTTTTATACACGACCACCTTTTGTTTGCGGCAATGGCCGTAATATTCCATCGTCGTAATACCCTGTTATAATAGGTACGTGTGCAAAAATTTGCAATTTGGTTATGATTTGGGATTAGAGAATTAGTCATAATATTAACGGATTTTCCCTTTGGCCATTAGTTGTGTTGATCACCTTCGCACACTATATAAATACGTAATATTTATGTATAGTTAGATTGCAGGTGTGTAGCGGTCAGACATACATTAAATGTGCATATATGCTGTGCCACACGGAGGCGTATCTGTAGCTCGGCCAAGGGAATGGCGAATTTAAATACATTCATCATATTACTATAAACCCACACGTTCGACTGACACTGACACAGAATGTTCAGTATTTTCCCTACAATAATAATATTTATTTTAGATTATTAACGAAGCTGATTGCAAAGTAACGATAGGTGATGCGTGGAATGTATTTAATTGTACGTACTTAAGTGATTAGACATTTTGGGTAGGAGTTTTATTATTCGAAAGTTGTATACACTACACTACTAGATCTATATGCATATATCCATCGTAAATAATTGGGTTGATTTGGTCCTTTAGAAAAGCAATTTGTCTGTAGAAGTTTATGAGATGCTTAAACTTGCAAAAAAGTGTAACAATTGTTATATGTAGGTACTGAACGTTAATTTTAATTGAAATTGATTTTGGTTATTATCTAGGTATTTTATTCGATATTTTATTATTACGATGACACCAATTGTTTATATAAAAAACAATAGTAGAAATATTAAATTAATTTTGAAAAGTATTCCACTGTTTTTAAAACAAAAATTTTGTTTTTAACTTTAAACCATGGATAATATAATTATAAATACGAGTATAATATTATTATTATTGTTGCAACAACTTATGGTTTTAATACTTATACATATATCTCAGAGACCTACTACTCGTATAATCGATACCTTCGAGTGTCGAGACTCACGAGTGTATTGGGTTGGGCAACTCTATAATGCGAAATATTTGGCACCTATATGGATGGTTATGACTCATGAATCGTATTTACATAATATGTAGAATATGTTTTATAATGACTCATATATCGAGTATCAACTATTCGAATCTGCGTTTCGAATATTTTTTTCTCGAATAATATGTGGTGATTTATGCAAATTCGCGTGAACAACCATACTATTATTATAATAATATGTTTATTTCTCGTCAATCGTCATTTGCATACTCGCATTATTATAATTATTATTATACTATACCTCATATTATTGTGATATGCGCCTATACATCAACAAAACAAGACGCGCCGCAGTTAATTTATACATCACACCGTTTTTGTCGTTGTTTCAATAGGAGATCGAACAGGACCGCCACCGGTTACGCAGGCAGTTGGCACAGTCTAAGGCCGAATGCGAGCAACGGTGCCATGAGCTGCAAGCCGATCTCAGGGACTTGCAGGCGGTGCTCGACAGCCGGGAACGTCAGCTGCGCGAGGCGGACAAACAGAAACGAGCCGTGGTCCGAGAGCTCACGGACCAAAATGGCAGGTTGCAGTCACACATCAGAGAGGTTCGTATTTATTAATAAGTTTGTAACGTACACAGAGTAATGTTATGTCGACTACAAATATTATAATATATTACGATCGTGTCAATGTACGAGTATATTACGATCCAGCGATTCCGCTTTTGATCACATATACGTATATTAATAATACATTATGTATAATGCAGTGGCGCAACCAAGGAGGTTGCTCCCTCGAAATTTCTCTGAAGCCTAGTATAATAACCTATATAATCTTATGTATATACCTATACATTATATATATTGTAATAATGTAACCCCCCTTCGAAATTTATTTTTAGTTGCGCCACTGCAGGTATAATGTATATATTATGAAGACGATAACTATTTTTCCCGCTGTTTTACAGTTTACTTATCGTCCATTATACGTGGAAAAATACGGTGGTTTATTTTACTCATCCATGTCTTGAATAATACATATAGATATTTAAAAACAATAAAAAAGTATACAATTGTTTACAAAAATGTTGTTTTAATGACTAAAAATTATCTAAATGAAATATGCTCATGTGTAACGTTTACACTTTTCGATAAAACGTGTGTTTATCTCGGAAAGAAATATCCCGAACATGTATGATAACAATATTGTATACCAGATAAACTCGGTCTGGGATTACCGACTTTATAATATTATATTAATTTTTGTGCGCTGCAGCTTTCCCAGGCGGAACAAGAGCTTCGGCACAAGTGTCGCCTTCTGGAAGACGCGCAGCAGCCACAACACGGCAGCGGCAAATGGACAGGGATCGGAGGAGTCGGATCGCCCACGTCCATCACCAACGGCGGTTCCACTACCGATTACGGGTCGCTTACGCCCGATGACTACCGCAGCCTGGACGTGTTACGTGATGAGGTAAATGCACTGGCTATTATTTTATCCGTTTTACACTGATAAATATCGTACTAATATACTATACGAAAATATATAGTAATATCGTATTCGACAATGTTGTTCGTATCGATTCGTCTATTTGGCTCGTAGTCGGTTGTTGGCGATTAATCGATAAAACAGAATTTGGCCATTACACCAACGATCGACTTTGTTAACGTTTATATTAAATATATTGTTCATAGTACTTTAATTATTATTCACTGTTCATACAATGAGATTATCTATATTTATTGTATTTTATGTTCAGCGTAATGATCGTATTTATTAACTTATCTCAGTTATTTAATATTTTAAGTACGCTTAACTGAAATAATAAATAATAATATTAGGATTTTGTTATTATTAAGTATACACATTTTATTTAGCCAACCTAGGAAATATAAGCTACACAGTGATATTATAATTTAGATTAGTTTATATTTTTATAAATACTTTAATTCTGATTCCTAAATTAGATATAGTATTCAATATCTTTGGTATTAAATATTTTATCCAAATTAATTATTTCGGGTATTAATGGTACTATATTATGTGTATAATATATATGTATAAGTATAGTCAGATAAGCTAATATTTTATGCTTTAAAATAATACTAAGTCAAGGTATTAAAAAAAGACCTATAGGATATTATATAAACTAAAGATTTAGTTTACTTGATAAAATTTTAAAAGTTAAGTTAACACTTATAATATCCAAAAAAAAGTTTGGCGTTCATTACGTGGTTGACATTTTACTATTTTAGTGACGATGACGCATTAATTAAAAAAATTATAAAACAGTGGATTAATTTCCAGTTCAATTATTGAATTTGTATTGCGTAAAAATAGAACTTATGTTTTATTAGAAAAAACAGTGTTAAACAAATGTTTCAAGTTGTAAAAAAACTTTACAAGTTCTAGCTTTTGTAGTTTCTTTTATCGTAATTCGCAATAAATAACTTCTCGCAGTCATACGGTAAATACATTGAAAACTACAAGACAGTAACATTAAAATTATTAAGAATTATTTCAACTTTCTCGACATCACTAAACCCTTAAGAAAGGATTCTTATTAGTTATATCCTTATTATACCTAAAACTTATACTGACAGCTATATACTTATATACATGTATAGTATTACTATAAGTATAAGACATATATTATGAATATTAAATATAGTATAAGTATTTCTTATTGAACAGTGTCGATTGGGTAAATTTAATGCGTAAAATAAAGCAAACGAATGGTAATAACATTTTTCTAGATCGATATGAAAGCGGCCGAGAAACAACGATTACAAAAGAGGATGGCTGAGTTGCGGGCTGACCGCGATCGGTTGGCCGAACTTCTCGAACTCAAAGATCGCCAGTTAGCTGAGTGCCGGGCTGAAGCTAACCATTACGAGCATAGGGTAAGACTGACATGTCCTGTTTTTATTTCTTACAATGACATATACTCGTACCCAAGGCCGTAACTGAAAAAAAATTTCGGGAGGGGGGACCCCTGGACACTAAATATCCTTAATTGTTTTGTTAGTTCATTAAAATATTAAAGATTTGGTGAAAATTTGTTTCACAAAAAATTATCGCTAATATTTATAAAATTATGTATTAATTATATTTCTAAATGCATATGGTATGTGGTATGGTTGTATATCAATGATATGTGTTTTATGGTTGTGTGTTTATACGTTTTACACTTTTATAGTAGCTAAATTCTTCGATCTTTAATTTCAAGTGTGCTCTCTGGTAGAAAATTTGATGATTGGATTTAAAAGGAACTTATATGGAAGGTCAAAATTAAAATATTCTCAGTACATTTCAAAATAATCTGAAAAAACTGGAATTCTTACGGAAAACCTGTTTTTGATAAATTCAATTTTAATTTTCGTTGTAATTCAAAAATGAATAACTGTAGAAGTTTGAAATATTTACCAGATTAGCATTCACATAACTTTAAAAATATTTTGACTCCTTCAATGTTATCTATACATTACCTATACGTATATTTTAAATTTTTGATTGAAAATAAACACATATATATATACATAATATTTCCTTATAAAATATTCTTACGCAATCAAAAAATATAGAAATAATGAAATTAAATGGTTATCCCTTTTTTTATATAATCATTTACATTTTATAGTATACATTGACAATGTACATTCTTACAATATTTATCAAAATCATGAAGAGTTGCTAAATACTTATTTTATAGTAAACATTATAAACATTTTTTCAATCTTAGTAGACTTAAAAAATTAATAGGTACAACGTTAAAATAATTCCAATGCAATATTTAATTTCTCTCTGATCCAAGTGCAATAAACCAATAAAGTGAATTTATATTTTACAGAATTATAATCTTATGATTTAAAATTATAGAATAAATTTATCTAAATAATTGAAAATTGAAATATCGAAGTTAAGAACAATAACTACGTGCTTGTATACGTATATTTTTATGATATTTTAAACATTTTATGGAAGTTACGCAGAGGTATCTATGTACAATATTAAAATTATTTTTCTCATATATTTTAAAGTAGAGAAAAAATTGCTTTAAATTTGATAAAAGTCGTTATTTTCAACAGTGAACATTTTTTTTTTTAATTTAGTGAAATAATGACGAAGGTCAAAGAAGGTATATAGACTATAGAGTATAACAACACGTAGCACAACACAACATCGCGTAATTAAAAAAAATAGACTGTTTTCATAGTATGAACTACCTAATTCTAAATTGCACTTGAAATTTCACTAATAGATGTATATGTATATCTATGGTTACGGCGGCGACAAGGAAATTCACATTCAAGCGACGTTTATTTAGACTCGCAATATGTTATAGTTGTTTTTTCTCACATAATATCGTGTATTATCATTTATCATTGCGTGTTAATGTCTGAATGTGTTTGGTTATAATATACCTAAGTACCTACTATATAAAATATATAATACCTATTTTTACCTAATACATCGTACGTGTTTTTCTATATACAGTCAGCCATGTTAGCCAAGCAATTGGACGACGCGCTCTCGGGGGATTGGAGAGGACGAGGCGGGAAGTGCGCTTCGTGTAGCAGTCACGCCAGCGGTGCGGCGACGGCGTCCCGGGCGAATGGCGCCGGCGGGACCGAATCGCAGCCCATGTCGCTGTTGGCCGAGTTGGAACAAGCCGAGGCGGCCAACACGCAGACGGCCGCTCGCCCACAGCCGCCGCCGATGGTCGACGTGGACCTGACGACAGATCACCAGCCCAACGACCACGCCAACGACTTCGGGACGGACGCCGAACGGTTGGTGACCCGTCTGTGCGATGCGCTCGAGCGTCGGGCCGGCCACGCGGACGCGGTGTCGCCGGAGTTGTCGGCCGGCACCAGGTACCGACTGCTGAAGCTGATGGGCTGTGGCGGTGGCGGCGGCGGTGACGGAAGTGCGGCTGGCGGAGTCAAGTCCACCGGCGCTGTTGACCTTGCCGAGCTGGTTCGCAACCGGGACGGTCGGGTGGCTGAGCTCACGTGCGAGGTACGTTCACCCAGATGTGGTAGTTGCCGGCTCAACGGCGTTTTTGCTATAAAGTTGTATAGAAAAGCTCAAAAAAATATTTTTGCCCAGTTTCGAGATCGATTATCGAGGCAATATTCCTAAGTACACTTTTATCCCCGAAAAACATAATTTGACAGTTGACGATATTTTATACAACTTAAATCGTAGAATATAATATAATAATAATATAGCCTAGTGCGTTCGTGGCCTGATTCTCGATTTGTGTGGTCGTTGTGCTAAGACACTTGATCGGTTACTTAACACCATAAGATTTTATGTATACATTTGTAGGGGAAGTGGATTAATTTTTATCTAAATATGACATTGAGGAGTGAGGGAATACACACTTCCGGTTGTAATCGTCAATATATTCGTATTAATTCTATAAGTCAAATATGTAGTAGAACCATATGACACCATTTTTTGTAGAAACCTTCATTATATAAAAATTTAGGTACGTATTATAGTTTTTGGATGAATATGGCCAGTAAGAGTGTATTTTGGGGGTTCGACACTCAATGATCCCGCGTCCTGCCAGGTCTCCACACAGTGAGGCTGTATGCAAACCACAAGAAAAACATATTGTATTGATAAAAAAAAGAATGCACACCAACTAACTAAAAAAGTGAAAAATATACTTGAATTCGGTGGTGTGTTCACCCACATCCCCAAAGTGACCTTTGACTTTTTGGCAGTCAGAATAAATAAGAAACTTTTAATATCTATAAATTACACATGTTTGTATATAGTATATGGAATAGACCTTCAATTGTTACAACGACCGGTAAACAGAGGATTTTAAATAACACAAATAATATTAATAATAGGTACTCAAATGGTCAATGTTGATTCAGACGAAATAAACACGGGATATTCAAAATAATTCATATACACAATATAATATCATGTATAATTATTTTAAGTACTATAAGTAAAATTATAAAAACTATACAGTCTACCTAGCCAAGGTAGTTGAACTTATCATACGCACGAACATGAATAGAATAAATGAATTGGCCTTGGCTTTATTACCATGCCACCTGGGTATTAAAATAATTATGACAGATAAATTCATTGATGAGTTAAGTTTAAAAAACAGAAAATTGAATTTTACGTTGTAGTCCATGTAGATTTTATTAAACATGACTTAATAATATAATAAAATAATAAGTATAATAACGTTTAAATGTAATATAATAATATATTTGTAAGACTGTAATAGTATTGAGCATATATTTGGTTTTAGCAAAACATATTTAATCTTCCGGGTAACCGATTTTATATTTGATTTTAGTTAAGAGTGAGATATTTCGTTTTTATAATGTTATGTGGTATTATTATCACAATTTTAAGGAAACATGGATAATAAGGGTTATGGCACTCTCTACGAGTTAGTGAGTTTTGGATAATTACATTTACTTTCCCCCAGATAAAAACCCGTTTACGCTATTGCTTTGATTCCTTATTAACGAATGTATTATATTCAATTTTTGCTCTCTAGATTTAATGAAATTTGTGCTTCTTGTTCTTGTATTCTTTGTTGTGATAGAGGAACGTTTTTCCAAATTTAAATTAGGTTTTTTATGGTATGAATTTTCTAAAAAATGTTCTTATAAAATGCCGTATACAAGATAGTATTAGATGAGGTAGATATAGTATAACAAAAAAATAACAATAATAAAATTAGCGTCTAAATAAAGCAAATTATCATTTATATGTAATATAATTTGAACTTTGGTTGAACAAATTCCTAACGGCTGCTCATTATTATAAAAAAAATCAAAAGTAAAAATTATAAAAGGTTTTTCGTAAAAAGTTCTTTCATATTTTTAAACTTTACGATGTTTAATATCAGGCGCGGACTGGCTGGGATGCTGGGATGCTACAGCATCCCTTGCCCTAAAATATATTTTTATTTTTTATCATACAACTGAAGAATTTAAAGTAATTTAATATTGTACTATTTGAATGTTTGTTGTAACTTAATATATATTTACGTTTTTTTACGTATTTTCAATAATTTATTTAAACAAAATAAAATATTTTAATATTTTATAAATAATTTACATATTTTAAATTTGCCCTTTAAATTATGTAGCATCCCGTGCCCTTTTTTACCAGTCCGCGCCTGTTTAATATGACCACATATATAATTTTCGCCATTTTTGTCTGTCTGCTCCCTTAGAATCAATCTATTATAAACATCTGTACATAAATGTTAAATATAAAAAAAATATATTATTATTTACTAATTTATTTTATATATTATTTATTTATTATTATTATTATTATTATATACTGTATTGATTTATCGAAAAACTTTTGTTTTTGTACATAAAGTTGTCCGTGAGAGACGCGGAACTGCAGGCGGCCCGCGAGGAACGTGATCTGGCGGTGAGGGACAAAATGGACGCAATGCGGATTAAGTGCGTCCGGTGTGGTGATGCGGGCAGCGGAGAGCCTGCTGACGCCACTTCCGAATCCAACACCGACGAGAAGGACGCGTCATTGATCCCGGAACTGCTGAGAAAAGCGTGGGAACAGCGGGACGGAGCAGTGAGGCGGAAAAACGCAGTGCAAGTGCAGCTAGCCCGGACCCGAGTGGACGTGCTACAAGCCAACGGTCAACTGATGGAGGCCATCGGGCAGAAGGTGGAACTCAGTCAACAATTAGAACAGTGGCAGGTTCGTATTTCAGCAAATATTATACATTTTACAGCCTCGAAATTGGAACGATTTTTTTTTCGACAATTTCTGTTGAAATTATTTTAGCTACGTGTACAACGTATTAGTGTAATACGTAGTGTTATATGTATAACCTCGTTGGTAGTCCACTTTGGACACTTTGGTACTCGGCAATCATTAAGATTTGAAAAATACAGTGGTTCAAACACGTTATCATATAGAATGAAAATATAGTTTTTGGAGTGCCGAGATATGAACTAGATGGGTTATATCTTATATAGTTATTTACCTTTTCGTTCGAATAGTCATAAAACTGTATAATATCTATATGATCTATATAACAGTGGCTACGAATAAAAATCAAAATTGTACGAAAAAAGTCTAACGTGTCACGCTATTAGGTATCTATTATCTTAATGAATTTAATGTATTTTCAATTTTTTAAATTGTTGTAAACGACTTCTGTATATTATTTATATTTTTTGTTTAATTTTACAATCGAAAGCAAGGTTCTTTTCTATAAACACAATTTTGCCACATATTAAGTATAAATATTGCAGAATATATTAACAGATTGTTTATTTTATTATATATCAATAAAAATATAAAATATTAATACATTAAAAAAATTTAGATGATCTGTGTTCAGTAGACGAAACACATCTTTTACAGGATACCTACTGTTTACAATTTTACTCCGCTCATCTAAACTTAGAATAACATGCATATTAATAAAATAGTACTTATAGCTAAATGTACGATCTTCGATATTTTTACATAAAGTGTTTAGAAAATAGAAATATGAGTATATATTTCTCCTAATCATGAAATCAAAACATAGACTATCATTAAAAAAACCTAAAACACCACACAATTATAACAAGCGATAAAAAAAATAAGAAGATGTTTTCTTTTATACGGAGTCAATACGTTAATACTGGTACATGATATGTATATATACTTTAGAGTTTAAACTTTCACTAGTATATAAACATATAATTATTTATAAATAGCAATAATCGACTTAGAAAATCAGTCTGTCAAACGGATTGAATATCGTTAAAAATATTGCTTCGGCTGTATAATATAATAATTATAAATGTATAAGGATAAATTTGTCGCAGGAACGTCCAAAAATTAATCACTGTTGTATAACACGGTTTCAGATGGACATGCAAGCTCTACTCGACGAGCAAATGCGCAGGAAATTGCTTGCTCCACCGGCGCATTCTTCAGCCGGAGGTGCGCCCGAATTCGGTGGCGGAAACCAACAAAAGTGTTCCGGCACCGGAGGGTTCCCGTCGATGTCGGCTTCGAGCTTGGGAAGTCTCGGGTCGTCGGGACTGATGAACTCGTTGTTGATGATCGCCGGCGGCGGAGGAAATGCAAACAGATGACGCGGCAGACAATAATACGAGAAATATCGGCCGTGCACAGGCCTGTTCACCTTTAGACAATAATATATTATAATATATTTTGTAATATGTATATAAAAATAGTGGATCAAGTTCGCGTATTAGTCATTTCGCATCCAATTGACGTTTGAAACGGACGGACAATAGTTTAGGATTGTTTTTTTTTTATTTTTGATCCGGCGTGTTAACTTTAGTCGTCGTCTTACTTATAATATAATATTTATTATACTTATTAGTGAGATGTACAACCTACCGTTCATCATCAATCTACATTCGCCCCGTGAATGCTTGTTATATCTATTATAATAGGCATATAGTTTTTATTTTCCAAGTCTGCGTCAAATTCACACAAATTTCAAACTATGATAATATATAATATTATGATGTCTTCGGTATCGTAGACATATGAGTGTCATTTTCTAAAATTATTTTGGTCTCTGATCGTGTCATAGACCCTTTCCGGAAAATTTATTAGTGATTTGTATGTATATACCTAGTGTTCTAGTATGTTTGGCGGTTCGTTTCGGTTTATTGGCTTATATTGTATATATTTTAGACTGCAGTATGGTGCTGCAAAAACTAGTACAAAATATTTATAACAAAAGTTACCTCACGTGAGCACACTCATTGATATGATATTATACGTCATTATATATTAGGTAGGTATAGGGTGGAGAAGTTTTAAGATTTGTCTGAATTATTACTTAGTACTTACATAATAATTAACTGAAATTCGTTAAAAATTAATATTCTTATAAAGTTATAACTGTCTTTTATAATATCATCTGTAAGAAGTATACAATTTTTTTTTTTTTTGAAAACTAAAAAATGTATTAGTCTTACAAATACGCTTAGTGGATAATCATTATTTATGACACAAATCGCAACATACTTATTATTTTTAAATTTTATTTTAATAACCACGCAAAACATTTTTTTTTTTTATTAGACGTGTAGTGTATATTGTGTAAATAATAATATATTTTGGACGTTTCCGTGATTTTTACTGCCCATTTTGATCCTATAAGCTTCTTTGCCCAATATTGTACCAACTTAGATATCGGGTATAGGTGTATTGTACATAAACGATTATTAACTAATAATATTATAATATACTTTATATACTTAAGTATTATTCGCTAAGTACTTTATAGACAGGTACTATTATATAAATCTATGATAGGTATACAATTGTTGTATTAATAATCGATAGGTATTTCAAATTGTACCTTACACTATATTGTAAAAATTATATTATATAGTATTAAGAGCACGTTCACCATTATGTTTACAACCAAGTACAGTATTGTAAAAAGAAAATTTAACATCATATAATCACTCATTATTCATAAATAAATAAATGTACCTACCTATCTGTTTTTGTATACTAAACAAAAAAAGTAATAATTTTTTTTACCTGAATAAAATTGTTTGTATAAACATATTTATATTTTTTGTACTATTGTATATTTATGTTCTCTGTTCTGTATGGATTACATTAAACTGTATGTATAGATGAGATAGTTTTGAACAAAAAAATAACCAAATTAAATTGTTATACTTCATTTAAATTTCATATGTTAATTAAAAACTGTTAGTTTATACTACGATTTTTGGACTTTAATAAGAACTTCTTTCACAGAATCTAATCCCATAATTTTAAATTTTTAACAATTTTAATCAATATTAAAAAAAAAATTCAAAAATTTCTAATACCTATTATAACTTTTAAATACGTTGTTAAAAAAGAGAAAATATTTTGGAAATAAATTGTTATATGTGTAGAAAATAAAAACATATAAGTTTAGTAATATTTAAAAGTATCAGCTGTTGCCGGTTATTAATTTTTCAATTAAAATAATATATCAAAATTAATTTCACCTAAAAACTCTATACATTCTTTCTATAAATGTATTATGTTTTTTCCAAATTATTTAAAAAAAATACTAGAAATACTTATTTTTGAATCCCCATTCTCCAGGATATGTATAAATAGTCAGTTTCATACCAGAAAATATATTGAAGTTTTGTCATAAATGATAAGTGGAAACTTTCAAAAATTTGAAAAGTATTTAAAACGTATAAGAATTTATATAATTAGTATAATTAGTATTTATAATTCATTAGTTACATTTCTTCCATCACATGTAGGTCTGAATATAAGCTTACTTTGCACCATTCAAAGCATATTTTTTTAAATTAAAATTGATAATTAATTACCTATTTGGTGTTAAAAATCAATAAATTAAAAAAATATAAAATGCCCTATCCTCTTATTAAGACTCACACAGTATTAAGGATTTAAATGTTAAGTTTGCATATTAATAAAACTGTTGGCTCACTAAAATGTAACTACTTGTGGGCACTAGACAGTGGGCTGAGAGTATTTAAACAATGTCTCCAATTAAAAATGTTTTTTCAAAAGTTAAAAATTAAATAGAAAAAAAGAATGTACTATTAAATATTTAGATACTATAATACATTATGCCAAAACACAATAAGTAAAATTAAAATTGTGTATACACAAAAATATATATATATTTAAAACATTGATTTTATATTATAATTCAATTTGTAAGGAAAATAGCAGAAAGGGTGACTATCAAATGATAAAGCCCTACTAACAGAAGCTATTAATTATTAGAAAAATTTTTAAAAAATTAAGACGTTGGTGCCTTCTCTTGGTATATTATTTCTTTATAAAATAAATATCTAACTTAATTATTTGGACATAATATGGTACGTAGATAATGTCATTGTTGAAAGATTTGAATTAATATGTTTGGGAAAGATTGTTATTTTCAAAAGAAAACTTATATAAAATCATATTTATATTTATATAGGTAACTAAATTGTTTTATTTTGTGTTAAGAAAAATAACTTCTAAGTTCTAAATCTAAATAAATATATATCTTACATAAATAATGTTAATAATAAAAAAGACTTTAGCAGCCCTCCATAATTGTATTAATAAAGTACTTAATGAAGAATCTACCATGTTGTGTTTTTTATAAGGATTAAAATTCAAAACAATTTACATTTTATAAAATATTTACATAAAAATGTGGCATATAAATAATTCTTAAAGTTTGCAAATTAAATGTAACTATACAGGGTGATTCTTTTAAGTGGGTACACTAATTATCTCGAAAAGTATTCATGTTTTTGAAAATATTTTTTTACATAGTTTCAAATTGTTAAAAAAACAACGTTTTTATAAAAAAATTATATTTTTAAATATTTTTTATCCTTAAAATTTTTTAAGTTTTTTACTTTTTTGAATGACAAAATAGAATTTTAATTTCATATTCCAAAGCAAAATAATTTTTTGAGTATTTTGATACATAAAAATTGAATTTAGGGCTAGTAGTTTATGAGTTATACGTATTTAAAGTTTAGACAAGCGGAGTAGTGGACAAACATTTTGCGGGGTAACCCCGACCACTCCACTCTGCTTGTCTAAACTTTAAATACGTATAACTCATGAACTACTAGCCCTAAATTCAATTTTTATGTATCAAAATACTCAAAAAATTATTTTGCTTTGGAATATGAAATTAAAATTCTATGTTGTCATTCAAAAAAGTAAAAAACTTAAAAAATTATAATGATAAAAAATATTTAAAAATATAATTTTTTAATAAAAACGTTGCTTTTTTAACAATTTTGAACTATGTAAAAAAATATTTTCAAAAACATGAATACTTTTCGAGATAATTAGTGTACCCACTTAAAAGAATCACTCTGTATAATATAATAAAAATAATATTGAATTTTAACTATATATTTTTAAAATAATATTCCATAGAATATATTAATTTATATATGGTTTTATTTTAAAATTACAAGGTATAATTAAAAATATTAAAATATATGGGTTTATCATAGACATCTCAAACTGTAAAACATGATTTATTATATTTTACATACAGATATTAAATACATGAAAATATAATATATAAATATATAAATTTATAAATATATTACATTGGCAGAATTCATAAATAAGATGAAAAAATTCATTACTAAACAATTCAAGGCAATTAAATAATTAATATAAAACTGGTTTCATTTTAAAAAAACAAGCTGCTAATCTATAAGAACAACTTGAGCTATTTATGAAAATTAGAATTCATTATATTTATTTAACTTGAGTTAGTTTAAATATATAATTTTTATTAATAAATAACCTTTTTGAATAAGATATAAAAATACAAGTATTTCTAATTCTTTAGTGAAATATTTTATTCATTAATAGGATACATTTTACATTACTTTTTGTTTAATTAAAGTATAAAAAATGATTTTTTTAAAATCTGATTTACAATTTAAAAAATTATTATTTTAATTCAACATTCAGTATATTACATTATTTTTCTGTATAATTAATTATTTTATAATTAAAATAGTTTATAAATTATTATATCTTTTATAAGAAAAATATATTTTTATGATATATTTATAATTCAGTGTATTTTAAAGAACAATATAAAAATAAATAAGGCAATTTTAAAATAATATATAGGTGATTATTTGAGCAATATTTGTATGAAATATGATAGATTTTCATTTATTTTTCAATAAAAATTCATAGATATTGTGACAATGCACAAGGAAAATATTGTGACAACCATAAACAGATATTCTTAATGTATTAAAATTTGTCAAAAAATATTCATAAATTTTGCAAATATTATTTTGCTATCTGGAAATGTAATTTTGACTTTAAATCTACATGCCGATATTTATTACATAAAAAATTAATCTTAATAATTCTAGATTAATATTTTTGTACCCAAATTGCAGACATTTATAATATGAAAAAAAACCTAAACTATTTTATTAAACTATTGTAGCAAGTTGATTTCTACACATAAATATTTAAGTTAAACATTTTTTTTTTATCTACTCAAGTACATACAAAATAAGAAATATATAATTATTATAGCCGTGTGTTTTACTACAATTATTTACACATTATTATTTAATATCCACTCATCTTTACTTATTTAATATTAGATTATTGTCTCCTAGAAAAATTCAAAAATATTTCAAACAAAATGGTGGTGAACATAATTGCTTGTTATAATTTACTGATAAAATATTAATGATATCATTTTATTCTTTGATACAATTTTAAAATTGATTATTTCTTTTACAATTTACCTATTAAAAAACAAGTAGATTTGTTCACATCTACAACAGACAAGAATTCAACAAAATACTAATACTTATAATATTAATAGTAAAACAAATAAACAATGTTTATGACATAGGTATCTTTTATTTTTATTGACAATAATATTCACCATCTAAATTTGTACAATTAAATAATAATAATGAAGAATTGAATTTTATCTCTAGAAGAAAGAAAACAGATCTTCTAACTTGTTTTTAAAATTTGCCAAATTTACAATCACAGAAATCCAGAAAGAATACTGAATAATTATAACCAAAAGGATTATTTAAGAGTGAAAGTCAAACCATTGTTTGTATGTATCTTGATTATATCAATTTCCTACTTTCTAAGTTAACTAATTTTACATTAAATTCATTGTTATTATTATCATTATAATATGATGTATGGTAATTATACCTTTTAACTATCTTAACCATATTTTTTATTAAGCTATAGTATAATAAATTGACATTATAATGCCTGCGATGGTGCAGTTCTGTTCTAGAATACTATTATAGGTTTTCTATTCATAATACGCAATTATTGTTGAAGATAGGTTGTAGGAAAATTAAATTTATTTTGAGATTATTTTAGTTGGTGCAGTTGTCCAAAAAATAGTGTCATTAATTCTGGCTTATTCCAAAATATCCTCTTTATAGATTACACAGCGCCACTCACATAATTTATTGATATGTTTATTTCTCTAAAAATAGTAAATTAATAATAATTAGTAATATTAAAATAACTTCTAAAATGTGATAAGTAGATAAGTAAATGAAAACTTTTTAACTATAGAAAAACATTGATTTTGAATTACATATCAATTTTATCGTAATAAACAGTCATTGACATTCTTCCCAAGGTACTTCTTCTGCCAAAATGTATCCTCTTCCTGACAACTTAAAATTATCCAATGTTCTTTTAATCTGAAAAATCAATTTAAATATTATTATTCATAATACTTATACAATAGAAAGTTCTAACTTACCTTAAATACAAGTGCCGTTTAAATAAAAAAAAAATAATTAAGTTAAAAATTACAATTTTATATTTTAATTATTCTTTATGGCCTTAAATATAAAAAATTAATCTGATTCTAATATATAGGCACTGTATTTAGGAATTAATTTTAAAATATTTGCTAAATAACCTACATAATTATGAAGTTAATACACCAAATTAAAAAAAATATATATCTAATATTCAAAGTGGTATTTTTGTCTACAGTAATACCTAAAACAGCATCACATCCAAATAATACTTGAAAAATGTATGTATACCTAATTATAGTCGATATAGCATACGCACACTATACAGATATTTATATTATTAATATTGTCTATACGTATGTAGAATATCCAACCAGTGTCAAAACAGTTATGCTGTTAGGAATTTAGGATATGTTAGAAATAAATTTACCTATTACTTATCAAATTTAAAACTCAGAATATTATCTAGAAAATGACATATGCTTTTATTGATATTATCATTTTAAAGTAAGTTATAGTTATGTAAAATATTATACAACTTTAAATTATTCATAAATCACTTTAAAATGTTAAAATAAATAAAAGTATTTGTCATTTACTAGATAATATTCGTACTTTTAAAGCTAACATCACAAAATGTGTTCTGCTGAACGCAAACTTGTTACAATGTACGTTGGTAAGACAAAGACAACACATATTAATAAACATTTAGGAAATATAATGTTTATAAAACAATTTGAATTTAAAAACACCTATTAAAATTACTTCTCTAAAAATAAAATTTAAAATTAAAAAAAAATTCTATTATTGTGTATCTAATAATCTAATACCTACCTATAGTATAATAATATCTGTTTATTAATTATCTATATAATTTAATCATGAAAATGTAATTCATTATGAATATATGCATTCAAAGGGATAATTTCCTTCATACATTAGGTTTAAAAATCTATAATCATTAAATATTATTTTAAGCCGACAATAATTTTAAACTTTGGTTACTACTTTGATGCATGATACAAATTTAAACTTATGATGAATATATGATTGCGTTTAATATAAACATAGTGAAACGTATTATTTGTTTTAAATACACAGCTCGATATAACTTACAAGCTTTGATTTAGCCGAAACATGCAACAGTCAGACACAAACACATTCTATCTGAACTTAGCTCAATTACTCTTCTAGATTAAAATGATTCGTTGTTTTTTAGAAACTAAGTTTCTAAATATTTGGACGATTAATACTAAAACTAGTGACTAAAACTGTCTATTGTCTAAAACGACTAAAACTGACTACTGACTAGTGATTATTGATATTTTTGATAACACAAACGTCACAAACCAATACATTTAATTCTCGAATTAATAATTTAGAATTGTTTATCAATAAGCAAACGACATGTCATAAAATCAAATTTCTTAATCTCAATCCATTGTACTGACATGAACGGAACCCCATGGTAGTTACTGACATTTTCAACGACACCGCCGGCGTCCGGCCCTAGCGGCCCTTATCCTTTTATCTGTGACCACACGCAGTAACGCCAGTAACTACAACAAGCGTTCGAGACGACGAGACGTCCTCTATCTATAATAGACCTTATAGTGTAAGGTCTATGCCTCTATCACAGAATACGACTATGGCCCAGCTCTATCGAGCGTACCCGCGTTCGGACGACCGTGCGCGTTAAGTGATAACGACAAACATTGTTACCAAAGGGCATAATACAAAACCGTTTATGCGGTAACAACTACAACAACGATTTCCGCGACGGCGGTTGATAACGCGCGCATTTGCCCCTCGGCCACTGGGAAACCGCGGCGAACGCGAATCCCGACTGCTCCGACGGCGACGGCAACCGCAACGACTCGCTCTAACCGACGCCGCGCCGTTAACCGCCAATCGCGAGAACGCTGCGCCGACGGATCGATCGACGAACGCCTATCCATCACCTATTGCTGACCGCTGTCGACGAAACGGTCTACACTGCCGAGTGGGGACGTGCGTAAAGTTTACTCTCTCAGACGGGTAAAATATCAAACGCAATATTATAGTTATTGACGACTCTTCGTTCCGCCGCCTGCTAAACCGATCGATCGATCGTCCGACGAGTTTTGCTGTCCCGCGTCCGCACCGATTGCGATCGTTCGATCGGCGGCCGACGCGCAGTGCGCGCATTTCCCTCTAGCGCTCATCGGTTCCAGACTCGCCGTCGTGTCGGAGTTCCTCGCCGCCGTGACATGTTTCACGAATTGCGTACGCACTACCACCGCCGCCGCCGCAGTGCCAAGACAAACCGCTCTCGGCGCGTAACGGCCGACATTTTTCGTCGTCCCGCGTAAAGAGCGAATCCGTCAGAGTGATCGTATTTTCTTTCGTCGCCCTTTCATCACACCTCTCGGTGGGCTCGACCGAAGAGCCCGTGACTCGAGCGAGGGTCTGGTAATATTTTTCCCGTGGTCCGACGCCACAATGGCGTTCAACGACTCCGCTCCAGTGTTCGTCGAAGGAAACCCGATCGGCGTCTCGAACAGGCACACCTGCAAGATGCGAAACAAAAGAATGTGGAAATCGTTACGCGCGCACATCCTGTCACGCCGAGAGAAGGACAAACAAGGTGCGTTTCCGATTTTTAACGTCCTCCCGTTGTCGGTTTCATTTTTTCGCAGATTTACTAAAATAATATGGTTAATTAATTCTAAACCTTACCATTGAGCAAATGTGACGAAATATGAGTTACATGCATTCATTGTTCGGTCGTTTAAAAGTTTTGAAAGCAAATATATTTTTCTATAATCACACTATTAATATTAGATATAGAATACTCAATTGACTAGAGATTTTTTTTCCCCCAACTAATTTTTAATTACTAGGATATTATAAATACATAATACTCAATCAACTACTTAATATTTAATAAAATAAAATTAATTTTAGTTTTTGAGGTAGGTATTCTTGTTTTTAATCTGTATTTAAATTTTACTTGTTAGACGGACATTAGTTGTGTCAAGGCTATAGTATTTATAAAACACTAAATCTACAAAGTTGGTAGAAATAGATAACTAATAGTTTAAAAAAAAATGTAAAATAATTATATATTGTCCCAAATAAAAACGACGATTTATAAATGAAAAACAAAATATAGGTTATATAATATTTTTTCTTGTCCTTAGCTGAAGCCGATGCTGAAATTTTGAGAAAAAAGAAATACGCTGAAGATCTAAAAATACAAGAAAATAGATTATCTTTAGCACAAATTAATGGTCGTTTATCGGAACTACGAGACAAGCGTGATGAACTTGAAGAAGAAAAACGTGAACTCCTGAATCAGAAACAAACTATTATAAATACTGTTTTAACAGTACCTGAGCCTAAGTGGTATATTTATACTATCAAATGTATATTTTTGTAAATTGATTATTAGGTATTATTAATATATTATTCTGTAGGTCATATATTTATTTTTTTTGTTTTTCAGTGCAAACTATGATCGTAAATTAGTTACGAAAATCAAATTTAAAAGTAGTATAGTTCCAAGTATTGATTTTCTCGATGATCAACAACAACAACAACAACCACCACAGCAGCAGCAGCATTTATTAGACTTATTGGAAACAAAACCTTGTATGGAATCTCCACCTCCTCCATTTGAAAAAGAATTCAGTTCAATCTCTCAACCTGTGGTAATTCCTACAAATGTCAAAGGAAGTAACAAATCAAATTTTTGGTTGCATCAATCAAATTAAATGTTATTTCAACAGTAATTACTAATTACTAAAAAATTAACAAAATGTTTGTTACTGTATTGCAGTCCATATTTATCTTAAATTTATTTTTATGATGAGTTTTTTTTTTAATTTGTAAACATATATTTCCTTTTTATTTATATAATTGGAAACCACTATTAGCACTAATTATGTTTCAATCAACATATGGTCAATTATAACTTAATTAACTGCTTCTTTTATTATTCATGTTTGATATTTCACAATCCAATTTTTTATATCATATGATAAAATAATTAAAATGTGATTTGTGAAATGTCAATATAATTTAAAGGGCGGTAATGGTTATTTCCAATTAATATTAATTACAATCCTAACTTTTATCTAACTATTAATTTATTATGATCTTTAAATTGTCCAGCAATGTTGCATTTTTATTTTTTAAATTTAAATTATTATTTATAAAATTATGATCATCTGAATTTGGATTCTTTTTAACGAGGTAGTTAATCAAATGTCAAATGTTTTATCATAACTAAATATTTTTATATACAAATTGTTATTAAATATATTAATATAAGATAACTATAAGTTGTTCATTAAGATTGTCATCTTTAGTGTGATAGACTGATATTATAAAAACATTTAATTTAAAAATATTAATTTTTAATAAAAATGTTCTTGAACGAAATATAATAAAAAAAAACGGTTAAGTTTAAAAGCCATTGATTTTGAGGCTTCACTATAATGTGATGTATTAATTATAATTTTTGATAGAATACCTACAAAAATAGCTTTTTTAGTTTTTTTGTATTTATTTTTGAACACTATCTGTAAAATAAACTGAACAGTGGTTTGCTATTTAGCTCTCTTGAATTTTGTGGATAGCTCTCTTTTTTAATCAATTTAATACTGGGTTGATTTAGAAATACATATTTGTGAATAATATTTTTCATTGTTGAAGCTAATCTTAGTATTGTCTTACTCAAGACAATATTATTTTTAACATAGATTACAAGTTCTACCTTTCAACATATGTTCAGTTAATAAATACATAATATTGTTTGTGGTTTAAAATACATACTAGATATTCACCACATTTGTTATTAATACAAATAGTCGAATACATAAAAAAACTATAAAAAATTGTTCTATTTTGATTAGCAACTGATAAAAGACAAGTAATTGAGTATTGATTATAAGAACTGCTTTAAATAGGTAAACCTGAAAAAATAATGTTGTATTGCTATTGGTAAAATTATTTTTAATATGTATATTATAAATGTTTTTTATTTTATATTATATTTCATGAACAAAAGAAATCTATTATAATAATAAATGTTTGTTAATGTTTATGATATTTTAAATTATTTTTTAAAAATTAAATTTAATATGAACAAATTATATTATATCATAAATAATAATTATGAGAATTTGTATATTTTTTTTTACAAACTCATTTTTGTTGAAAAAAAAACAATAACAAAATTGCAATAAATGCATTGTTTGAGCTTAATAGATCTATTAATTGTTCTATATATATTATAATATAAAATATGTATAATTATATTATAGTACCTGATAATATTCATATTATTTCTATATTATATCATTGATTATATTATTGTCAAATTAATGACTGTTTATTAACAGTTTAACTTATTTATTAAGCAATAACTTATAAGTAAAAAATATTTATTGCAACCATTGATAAACAAACAGTCGTTGGAATAATTTCTCAAATACTAATGAACAATATTTTGAACACTTCATAAGAATAGTATTTCAAATAACAGAAAAATATTTTAATTACTTTTTAAATATTGTTTGTTCTAGAATCTAGATATTATAAAAAATTATACTTAACGTTTTCAGAAAATTTGAAATTATAGCTTATGTTAAAATTTATAACTGATAATTTACAATTTACAAAATAACAATAAGTATTAAAAAAAAATTTAATTTTAAAGCTGTTGCGCAAATAAATTGGAATATCTATTGAAAATGTATTATAATGTCTGAAATAGGGTGCTCTAAAAATTAAATCTTAATACCTACTATAAATGTATTGTTGGAACATCATAAAACAAAGATATTAACTAAGTCTATCAATACCTATGTAACAGGAATTTAACACTCAATGCAAAAAAACTATATTCATGACTGTTTTTATTTACAAAATTAGTCTTAATCTTAATTCAATATTAATTAGACAAATGTGTTAATAGAATCGGATAGTTTTTTTTTTAAATAAATGTATTTTGATAAAAAAAAGTGCTCAACGAGGACTCATTGGACCTTGGTATTATACTATTATATTTTATAACAATTTTGAATTTACGATGGAATTTTCATTTTTTTTAATTTATTAGGAAAGCTATATGATGTATTGAGTAATTACTTATTAATTGTATTAGATAAAGCCATAAATAATTTAATACTTAATCAAACAATGCGTGCCATCTACCTATTTTTCCTTATTATCATTCAGCAAGAAATATTAGTATGGAGTGGTCTAGGGGCAAGTATTCTAAATGAACTAAAAGTAAACTAGAATAACATTATAAAAAATTTGTTTGAATTAGCTTTCTTTATCTACAAGGCAAAATTATAGTCATTTTAATATGCATAGAATAATTTAAGATTTTTAGTTTTACATTAAAATATTTACAACAATCTATTCAAATCTAGGATAAAAAAAAAGAAATTAAAATATTATAACTAGAGCTCGGATGTTTATGACTTGGCATATTTTTTTCGCGCAGCCAGAATTACACCGGAGTGGGATACAAATTTGATTCATGAAGTCTATATTACAAATATGCAACTTTTTTTTGCATATTTTTGCATATTTGACATTTTTGAGCATATAAATGCATATATTGATCATTTATAGATTTAATGGCATATTTATCTCATACTCACATATTTATTAATTATTTTATATCTCTATGTATACACGAATCTCATAATCGCCTGTCGACGACCATTATCTTATCGCATAGCCTAGGTATAGGTAAGTATATTGTATAATAGTATAGATTGACTGAAAAATTATCAATTGCAGCTTCATCTCCTCAAGGTAAATCAATATACACAAAATTTCAAAAAGTTTTGGACAAAAATTCTGGGTATAAAGTATTTTCTAAAATAATAGATGGCAAAACAGATTCGTTTGATGGACTTCCTGAAGGTATAGAAACTTTCGACATTGTTAACTTTAAGTATGCACCGGTCAACTCTGTAGACGTGGAGAGGTCATTTTCAGCTTACAAAAACATTCTGTCAGATCGTGGAAGATCTTTCAAATTTGAAAATATATCCAAAATCATTGTTATACAGTGTAATCTTAATATTTAAATTATTTAACCTACGTAACATGTATTTTAGTTTATATATTTATATTTATAGTAATTCATTTCTACCATGCATTTTTTTTTATAATTTATTTTGAATTAATAATTACCTCTTTTTTGCGTATATTTTTTTGCATATTTTTGTTGAAAAATAGGTATATTTGATATATTTTAAGGCATATATTTGCATATTTTTAAATTTTTAAATGCATATTTGAATGAAATTTTGGTCATTAACATCCGAGCTCTAATTATAACATATTTTTCATATTTTGTGATAATAGTCGAGAGATCACAAAAAGCTGCAATAGCATAGTGACATTATATTTCAGGACAAATACAATTTAAAAATTATAAAAAAAATTTCTTTCAGTCTATAGAAAAAAGTATCATTTTGACTTATAACTTATGTCTCATAATTAGTGATTAAAATTATATGCATTTGCACATGCAGGCCCGTAGCCAGACCAAATTTTCAGGAGGGGCAAAGCAAATTTTTTTTGGGGGGGGGGGGCATTATATATAAATGCGATTTTTAATTTATTTACATTGACATCTCATTAAATTAACACAACTATTTTAAACTTATTTTAAAGTTACAAAACGAATAATACTAAATAATAAAAATAAAACTTATATTAAAGTTTACATAGATAATTATAATATTCACTGATGTTACGTGTTTAAATTTTGACACATACCTATCTAAAAGTCTTTCTAATATTTTTTAGGGGGGCAATGATTGGGTTTAGGGGAGGGGGACAACGCCCTCCAGCCCCCCGTGGCTACGGGCCTGCATTTGCATATTCATACTGTGTGTATACACTATATTATTGAAGATTTTAAATGTCCGCATTTCAAATAAAACTGATTCACATTTTATTTTGCACATAATTGGAAGGTTTAAGCATATTTTGTCTTAAGTGCATACTATGGGTTTATTTTGTAAAAATTTGGTAAATAATTAAATCACTTCATACCTTTATTCCAGAAATATGGATTTTTATTATTTACCTATTCACAAAAAAAAAGTAATATTGTCAATTATTGATTAACTCTTATTTGATAAATGAAATTATTAAAAATTAATTTCATGGTTGTATACAAATTAATTAATATTTGTTCGTTGGCTACATTGCAAATTTGAACTTTTATTTGAAATGAAATATTTTTTTTAACTATATAACATTTTTAATGTTAAATGGTACATTTATTTTTTTTTTTCAAATTATAAAAATAAAAAATGTATAATAGAAACATGATTAAAATAAAATTACCATTTTTATTGTTAATAATATATACATGTTGGCGCATATTTTACAATTAATTGTGCATATTTATGCATATCAACTGTATAGACTTATTTTCTTTTCATATTCACATTATATTTACCATATCTTTACTGTATTCAATTTCAGTCTACAGCTAGCTTAAATCTTATTATATGATATAAAATATTAAAATTTAATTTTATAGTAAACTTTTAAACATGTTTTAATACCTAGACCAGGGATGGGCAACTCAATGTAACTAGCAGGCCACTTTTAAGTACTTTAAAATCTAGCGGACCGCAGTGCATAGTAGGAGAAAGCGAAAGCAAAAAAAAAGAGAAAAAAAGGTCCTTCAAATTTACTAACATTTATTTTTTATTTTTATTTATTTATATTTACAATTATTATTTAATGTGATACTTGAGGATGAGGTTTTTCAATAGGCAATTTAGTAAAATCCACTTCTCTAACCTAACCACAGCGCAGCGGTGTTACACTACGGCAGTACAGATATGACTAAACCGATAAAATTAAATAAATAGTATATTAGCTACACCGTTATACATATATATATTTAGACATTTAGACAAAAAGAATTTATATCCACATTTTATTGAAAAATGTAATAAAATAAAATAAAATACAGATAAGCGCTAAAATTATATGAAGTAATTTGAAAATGAAGCGTGGGCTAGATAAAAAAGGTACGCGGACTGCCAGTTGCCTATCCCTGATCTAGACCATTGAGACAAATTTTTTTATTTAAAATAACCAAAAAGTAAAATTGGTAATATGTCTCATTTAACTAGTATAGATAAAAATAAAAACTATTTTAATTTAGTTCTTTTGTTTGGTTTGCTATTATCAATTTAATAATTTTCAACATTATGAATTGGGTATATTAATGACATTATATTATATTTCACAATCCTAAAATACTCTTATTATAGCTTTAAATTGATTTATACTCGTTGATAATACAAATTAAATTTACCAAATACATATACTATTTGTAATTATGTAGTAGTTTTTATTTTATTTAAAATACAATAATGTTATCAAAACAATTATTTATTAAATTCAGTGGTTTATCGGTATTTTAATTTATTGTTGATAATAAGACGATAATAGGATTAACAAACAATAAAATAATTATAAACTGAGATAAATTAGATAAGTGTTTTACAGTGTAGTACTGTGGTCATGCATCCTAAAAAATTATATAATTTGATTCGTTTCTTGAACGAAGTATAAAATAATGATCATTGAATAGTAATAAAAGATAATTAAAAACAAAACTAAACACAGAATCTGTTGATACCATTATCTAAGATAATGGTATAGAGTATAAACCAAATATTAACCAAATAGTTTTTGTATAAAACTAAGAAAATGTTAAAAAAAAAAACCGAAAAGTTTCAATATTTTGTAGTAGTTATAATAATAGTTAGTTATAGAAGCGTTCTCAGTTGGTTGAAGCTGCAGTAGGTGGCGGTGTAGTGGATACATTGGTTTTTGAATTCCCTTGCTGTTGATTAGGTTCTGGAGGTGGTGCCACAATGGGTATAGCCAGATTGACACGTCTTGGGGGAGGTTGTTGTTGTGGCTGTTGTTGTGGTTGATAATAAGTAGTCATGAAGGTTTCCTAAAATAAAAAAATGATGATAATTCAATGTATGGTAACAATTTCACCTTTTAAATAATGACAACAAATTTTAAAATCTTAAAAAGAATTAGTATTAAAATTAGTGTACACAAAATATTTTAAATTAGTCAATGATTAACTTACTGGTTGTTGCAAAGATTGTGTTCCAGGCGGTGGCGATGTTACACCTGTCGCACCTGTTGGTACTGGTTGGTAAACAGCTGCTTGAGCTGCAAGCATCTGAAGAGCAGCTGCAGCAGCAGCTGCTGCTGCTGCATTTGGATCATCAGCACTACCAGTTGCTGGACCCGGTGCCACTCCAGTTGCATACTGGGGTGTAGCATACATTTGATGATGGTACATGGATGGATCAGCAGCAGCCATAACCATCATACCAGTGTTGTGATCAAGTACCATGCCATGATGTATTGGTTGTAAGGGTTGATGGTACTGCTGTATTTGCAATGGTGGTGGTTGTTGATGAATTTGGATTGGTTGTTGCTGTTGTAATTGTTGAGGAGCAGGTTGCATTTGTTGTTGAGGTTGAATTTGTTGGTCTTGCATCACTAACCCATTTTGTTGCTGAGAAGCTGGAGGCTGTGGCTGAGGTGTTTTAGATAATCCACCAAAATTTAGGACAGGGTCAGGAAGCTCTCTACGGCTTTGAACTGAGTAGCGTTTAGAGCTACGTACAACGGGTGTTGGTGGTGCAGGTGGCTCAATTTGTTGATTTTCATTTTCATCTAAAATAGAAATATTTTGAGATATTAATTAATAATATATTTGTACAATTCTATACTTTTTAGGTGTCTACCTGCACTATTATAGCAAACATATTATTTTAAATTAAAATTTGGATTAAGTTAAGACTAATGCAATTATTGGTAATTATAAGTGAATTATTAGAATGAATGAATTCATGCATAGCAAAACACACATAGTTATAGTGCTTGATAACAAGAAAATTATATTGCATTAACACAATAATAAGTTAATGAGTGTTATAAATTGTATTGGAAAAATATCTAGAAGAATTAAAAATGATAACATGTCTTATGTTAAAATACTTACATTGACGATTATTATAATGTTGATAATGTCCACCACCATGTTGTGTACGCCCTGTACCAGCGGTAGTAGGTGCTACAGAATTATGTTGCTGATCGTAGTTGTGTTGATTTGGACTGGATGAAGATGAAGGAATAGAACCCTTAGAAAAGTACCTATCACGATTATATTGATGTGAAGTATGATGTTGATGGAAGTTGCGGCCTCGAGATGACGAAGAATGTTGGTGTTGCTGGTTATGTCCTTGACTGTTATTAAAGTGTTGCTGCTTAAAATTTTGATGTTGATTATGGCTATTACTGCTTTGTTGTGTTCTTCGGTTAAAAAAGTTTGAATTAGGTGCTGTAGGAGAGTCTCGATTTACTTGAGCGCCTTTTTCTTTACTAATTGGAGACTCAGTTGAAGACCGATTGAAATAGTTTTTATTGTTAATTGATGAAGATGAAGAAGGCCCGCCATTTAGCTGATCTTGACGATTGTTTCGATTTGCAGGAGAAGTTGTATTAGATTTTGAGATTGCTCGGGATGAAGTGTGATGCCGAGCCTGGCCAGTTTCTATAGCTGCAACATTTGTCTTTTTTTCTTCATTCTGAGCAGGAGTTTTTGGTTGTTGTTCGTGATTCTGGACTGAGACTTCTACATCTGTGGAAGACACAGTTGAAGAATTAGGCTCTGATTTCTTTGAATTATCCAAAGCAGGGAATTCAGAGGTATAATCATCAGTTGCAGATTTCTTTATATTGTTATTTGGACCGCCAACACTGCGTCGGGCCATACCCCCACGCTTTACTTTCATATGCTGCTGCCCACCAGCAGTACCTATGTAAGCTTTTGTATCTTGCCAATTACGAGTATATTTGGTAGTGGCAGCTCGACTAAAATGAAATCATTTGTAATTATCAATAATGGCTATATATAAATGGTTTCTATAATTAACTTACCCATATTTATGGTGACGCCGAGCTCGAGGTGCCTCCGATTCTTCCCTTATGTCATATCCATATGAGGCCAGTAACTCATCACGGCTTTTACGTGTCTGTTCGTTTTCATCATACAAATCGTGTGTCCACTTATCTAAAGCATCTAAATCACGAGATTTTCTAGAACCTACACCAGGTTTTTTTGCCGATCCACCAGCAGTTACAGAAGTTTCAGAGTCTTTTGCTGTAGCAGCAACTTTAGATATAGCCAAGACTTTTTTAGTAGACAATGGTCCATCTCCAACAGCTAACGCAGTGTTTTCAGCTGTATCTACTAGGGTCACTGGTTTTGGTTTTTTAATACCGGTATGTCGTCTTCTAATCCGGCGACGACTAATAATTATTAATAATAAAATAATATAAATTTAATATTATACTTAATAAGCATTATATTTTTTAGCCGCTACTCACTCAGAAACAACTCCATCATCGTCTCCTGAATCTTCTTCATATCCATTATCTGATTCTGATCCTTCAGAGCTTGTTGTACTATAAGCCATGCGATCATCATGTTCATAGAATCTTCCACGTCTGGGTATATATTGTGGATCATTAGTATCATCATCCACAGGCACAGGTACAGCAGGTTCTGCAGGTGCTGAAGGCTAAAATGAAATAACAACAAAAAAACAAATTAATTTAAAAATGGTTAGACAATTATGGTATTTAAATGAAATTATTTTAAGAAATATTTTATTACAAATTAGAGAAGATTATATAAATAAAATAATTAGGTAAAATAGATGGTTAAGTAAATCTGGGGACAGTAAAAATAAACTTCAACAAAAAAAATATTAAGAGAATGTATTTATCTAGCATACCTAGCATATAAAATTTAAGTCAAGCAGTTCATATTAAGTGTTGATAGTTTTAATACATCATAAACATAACATTATCTATGTTTGTTTGATATTTTATGGAAGTTATGAGCACCTTTAATTTGCTATATTCTACATAGATAATTTGCTTAAAAAATTGGCTAACCCAAACAATTATATTACCTTTAAATTTGATAATAGGTACAATTATTTATTATTATTATTCACTATAATATTAAAACTAACAAAGCTTAATGTAAATTGCTGAGTATACATTTGCTACATTACATACTTTTAAAACAAACAACAATGGCATGAGTATGATGTCCTTTTGAGAATTTTTAATTAAACCCAAAATTATTATTAAAATAATTGTTATGCAACCATGGTTATCTTAAAATTTTTACATATATTAATTATACTGAATGAAATTTTAAAAATATGTAAATTAATTTTAAGATAGTATCTATTTATCAATTATAGGTACAATGAATTCAATTATACTTTATACTGTTGTATGAAAAGGCAGGGCATTGACTCAAATATTTAACAATAATATAATAATTAAATAATAACAATAATAATAATAATAATTTATATAAATAAATGTATATTATTTTAACTACTTACATCAAAAAAACATATTATGAAATATATTTAGTTATATAGGCTAACAAACCATTTCCATTCAGAATCGTTTTTCATACATAATGACCTCGATAATGACATATCATCTCGCATATTACTTAAAATTTAATATAAGTACCTATTATGATGAATCATTCGAACCTAATATATAATAGAGCGGTGCTCTCAGTGCCCACTGTTTGTTTAAATGGAATTTATAAAATAATATTATTATGTATTAATGTAATGGTTAACAGTCATGGTGTATATAATGTAATATTATGTATATTAGATATAGGTACCTATCTAATGGTTTTAAATAATGATACCTATTTAAAGCTTAAGTATGCATTAAATTTTAGAAAAAAAAACATTTGATGGACACATAATTATAAAGATGCACAAAAAATACCTCGAAAAATACTATTTATAACTGTGCTAAAAACAAATAACAAAATACCTATGGAATATAATAACATTTTATATAATTTTAATTATTATGCTCACATCTTTGTTTTCTTCACCAGAGTCTTCTTCGCCGTCACCTCTCTCTACTTCTTGTTGTGAACTGGTCTCATTATCAGGAACATTTTCTTGTTGAATTACATCTTGAGGCTGTTCTTTTACAACACTATCTTCTTCATCATTATTTATATACTCAACAGCATCTTCAAATCCACTACCAATTGTTGAGTTAATTATTTCATCATATTCTGATTTTGATTTTATTGAGATATCTAGATTTACATCACAGTTTTCATTGATTCCAATTTCTTTTTCAACCGTAGCTGTCACGGGTTTCTGTTGCTCATCCAAAGCTGTTTCATCTTGATTCTGTTTAATCTCATCTACCTCATTAGTCGATATTGTTGTAGATGCCATAGCTATATTTAATTGATCTTCTTCAACTTTGGAATTTTCACTAGTGGCTTTAACAGTAGTAATTGTAGATTCATTTGACACAACAGCTAGATCACTGACCACCGCCACATGTTCAACATTGTTAGTCGTTTCCTTGTCTGACTTAATAGGTGGATCAATTTCATTAGTTACTGCTATCGGATTTAAAGCATTAGTAGCGGTAGTGGTATTGTCGGTAGCGTCAGCGACAATGGGGGCAGTGTCTTCTCCTTTCGTGGTAACGGCAGCACTCTCCATTGTAAAAATATGAAGTTTAAGTGTCGGGGAGGCGGTTATTGCACAATTATTACAATAATGACTGGCTGAATGGTAAAGTGCGAACTAAAAATCACTTAACGTTTACAATATGAGGAGCAGCATCAACAGTAAAAAACCGAGGGTTATGAAAATAAAAAAAAATAAAAAACAAAATAAAACACAGAACACGACGCGAAAAATTGTACCGGATTTTTATGAACGGGGCGCTCGAGATGATTGGTATCGATCCACGTCGAAAAACAAATACGCGGACGGAAAATTTAGCTAGTCTCTACGGCGGCGGCGGTGGACGTCGGACCGTGCGCGGCGAAGAAAACACGCAAAAAACGCAGGTTGAAAGATCGGGCGTTGTCGTCAATCGTCATTAACGGACTTTGATGGTGTTTTTGTTTAGGGACAGATGATCACGAACGTCGTGCTGTCATAGCAAATCGCAACAATTTAATAGTTTAACGTTCAACAACGAGCGGACGGGCGCCGGGAACCCAGGTTATAATGAACCAATGCATCACCACGCGATAACGATGGTATTATCTCGGGCCTCGGCCAAACTACGAAGGAATTACGGCGGCGGTCGAATACGCGGTCACGACACTGTCATACCGTAAGTTGTTGTACTGACTGCATACCGGTTACCGCTGATAACGATGCTGACCCGTAAGGTTATGCTTACGACAATATAATGACTATGTGGAGACTTGCCAGTTGCCACCATGATATTGGAGGTAAACCGCACCATGTGCCGGTTACATTGATTACCTCCGATAGGTAGTGTTTTTTTAAACGTTTTTTAGATTTTTAAAAATGTACCCATTTGCACTTTTTAAAAAATATTTTTAAAATATTATTAAAAAAATTTATTTTATGGATACTTACAAAGTATGGATTTTTTAAATTATATACTATACAATATACCTATACCTATATGTATATTGTATATCAGTATATGTACTTATTATACTACTACGTACTATAGATTTTAACAATTTCATAAAATACTATAACATGTCTAACTATACTAGAGGTAAATAAATATATTATATTCACATATTTCATTCACATATAATAAAATATTATTTTAACTAATTTTGATAAAATTATAAGATTTTAATTTTTCTTTAAAAATTCTAGTATAGAATAAATATGTCATTTTTTAATTGTTAAACACTTGTCAAATTTTTGTCAAAAATAATTAATCAAACATAGGTACTATGTACCTACTTAATGGTATTTAAATTTTGTTAAAAATATTTTTAAAAAGTTGTACATATTTTAAATATCATAAAAATACTTCAAAAAGTATTCTTTTACAAGAGTGCCCAATTATTGTACATTAATTTTGAATCAGTTGGTGACTTGGTGTAATGGTGTCCATACTCAATAGTGCTATAATACATAAGTATAATGTGTTTAAAAAGTATTAACTAAAATTTATTATTTATATTTTAATCAACTTATTAACTTATATTATTTCTTGTATTATATATAAATTTATTCATACCTATCTAATATTTTCATAATTCATATACTATGGTTAATTATACATGTTTAATGTTATACAATAAAATAGTACATTTTTGCATACCATAGCTTTTATTGATATTTTTAAAGTAAGTAGGTAGGTATCTAAAATCTAAATCTAATAATTAATAAGTAATACTTAACTATACGTGATAATATAATATGTCTATATGTATATAATTTGAGTATAATATATTATAATTTTAAAATATTTATATAGTTGCTTTAAAAATCAAATATCAATAAAAGCAATTTGTTTAATTCTATAAAAATAATAGACACAGATACTAAGCAAATTAAAAAATTTAATTGTATAGAACTTTATTTTAATTTATGTCAATATATATGATAGATTTTTTTTTGGATAATAGTTGAAAATATAATATTCCCATTTAATAATTTTTTGCTGCAGAGATATTGATATTGGACTATTTGGTATATACAATATACAATGATATAGTCGTTATGGTACACAAGGTAAGAAAAGTCAAATTTCTATAAATAGCTCAAAAAGAGTCAAAATATTTTGAAAATTATACCATATGATTATAATATGAAAGAAATGCATACAATGTATGCCATACATATATTATATTTCGTATACATTTGGTTAAAATTTAAGGTACCTATATATATTTTATAATACGTATTGATGTATTAACTTATTCATTTTTGAATTACAATAAAATACATAAATTGTTGGTTATGAACGTTATTTTATTTTATTTTTCGTCTGTACTCAAAAAAATGTATTAATGATTTATACCCATTTTTTTTTCAATCTTATATTACATTTTTAAGCTTTTTGAAAAAAAAAAAACAATTCTTTTCGACGATTATAGAAAAATCTAAAAAAATTTAAAGATTCTACGGATAAATATATAGCTCAGCTCAAAACACTCCAAATATTTTGAAAATTATGACATGGATACATTTAGCAATTATTTAAAATACTTTCGGTTTCCAGTAATTATTAAATCAAAACAAAATAATAGTATATTGCGTGAATATTCCCGTTTTTTTAAATTTTTTTTTTGTTTTTCTCAATTAAATTATAAAAGTACTTGAAATTTTTTTTACAAATTATTCTAAATTTTTACTTTTCTATTAGAAAGATATTGTAATTACTAATTGAAATGATATAATTATGTGCTATCTGTGAGATCTTAATATGATACTTTTGATAAAGCTATTTGAAAATTATCGGTATTTATATGACTTACTGGTTTACACAAGTTACAGAAAAAGTTTGCATAAATGGCATAACTATGTCATAGCTGTGAGATACGACCACGATCCCGACAGATCGCGGGCTATGAAGCACAATGTTTGTAAACACGATTTAATCGAGCGCCACTGAACGAAAAATATCAGTAATTTTAACAAAAATTTAAACTAGGTATATATAGATTAAATCAATAATACCATTGTTAATATTCAGTCAACAGATTAATAATTTATTGTATATTACATATTATAGATAACTATTTATTAAAATAGGAATAATTGAAAAATTATCATTGATGATTTAATAATTTTTTTGTTTAAGTAATACATATAGGTATAGATAGAGTGTACTAACTTAATAAATCCATTGAATTTTTTAAAAATAATTTTACACATTTTTGTTAATTTTATCAAATATATTACGTGCCTATCTAAATATTAGTGTATCTATATTGTTGAATTTATGAATATGAAAAAATTATTTTAACCAAATTGTTATTATTCAACTAAACACAATTAAGGTACTTATAATAATATTAAAATTAAAATATAAAAAACATATAAAAATAATATATTAAAATATTAAAATATTTATGTTTATAAAAAAATTATCGTTATAAATTTGATGAATAATTAACTAATTCTATAATTCAATTTTATTATTTAGTATTAATTGATTTAAAAAAATTTAATTTTCATTAAATTTAAATTCAATATAAGTACAACTGTAATTTGTAGATAGCGATGTAGGTATTCAAATGCTTGCAAACATGTAGGTACAAATACGTTTCGTAATATTCTGGCCGAGCTGATAAAATACTTGATTAGGCACAGTAACAGCTGTTAATAATTGTTAAGTTTAGTATATATTTTTCTATAGGCAAGTTTTTATTCTTACTTAGTTTTTAGTACACAGTAAAAAAAAGCATTTAAAAATAATTGACAATTAAAAGTTCTGTTTTCTTAAATGTTTGGCTAACAATATTTAACTTTAGAAATTTATTGTGAAAATGTGTACAGCATATTTATTTGTAAATAAAAATCAACGACAATGATAAATATTTTAGTGAGTGACACTATCCACAATCACAACGCACTACCTGAAGCAATAATAAATCGACAAATTGAAAATAATTCTCTTAACGAAAATGTACATAAGAGTTATATGAAGACCATCTAAATTAGTGCTTCGATATTGAAAATAAACTATTGATGTCAGTAAAATACATTAGCAATTATAGATGTACGCTATATATAACGATAATAATTTATGTGGAACTACTCGAACTCGAAGTGTGAACAATTACCAAAATTTCTAACGAATATTTTAACTGTCCATTCAAATACCATTGACTGTATTACAAACGAAAACGAAAATTTTTTGTTTTTAAATGGTTCTTTTGATGGTATTGTAAATTTTAATGTTTACATTTAAATTAAACTTAGAATTTTTAAGTAAAATTAAAACAGTATAATATGTTGATAGCACATTTGAGTATTGTACATTTTTTTTTATTAATCATTTACAATTCATGGCCTTTTTAACAATTATTATGTGCTTTTAGTATATTTTTTGTTTAAAGGTAATTTAGGTAAATAAACAATTTTTACTCCAAAGTATTTAAACTTTAATGCTATTGATTTAACTTAAGTTGACTTTGAACTTTGAAGTTGATGTCGGTTTCGGGTCTAGGCCAAAATAGTGAAACAATTAACCGCGAATGTAAAAATCGCGAGTTGATAATAGCGTAAATAAAAATAGCGAATTAAAAAAAAAACGATTTTGCATAATAGTGAAACTGCAGATTTTTATAATTTCTTTTTAAATACTAAAAAACATATAAAACTAAAACTTAAATACTTGATAAAACTCATTTTTACCTGTAATTTCTGGTGCAATTAATATATACCCAGTAACCACGGACGTATCGGGTTATCGTCAATGTGCTATCTTAGTTATTATTATAACTATTTTAATATTGGAAATATACTAAGATAAGATTGTCAATCGTATTATATTTGAGCTCAGACAAGTCAATACAGTTGTAGTTTAGTAGTGCGTCAATGCAGTGGCGGATTTTCAACATTTTTCTGGGGGGGGGGGTTCTAAAAATTAATATGTATTTCAAATGTATTATTTTTATTTTTACGCAGACAAACTCACTATCGCAATACAAAAGAATAAATGTATGTACTATATATCAGTGTCTGGGGGGAGGGGGGGGTCCAGACCCCATGGACCCCCCGTAAATCCGCCACTGCGTCAATGTGTACCTTGTATATTATTCTTTTAAAGGAAACCGCCTTACTATATGCAAATTTATTGACGGAATAAAGAAAATTCAAAATTTAGAAGAATTGAAACGAAAACAGTATAATGCTGGAGAACAACCACAGAAAAAAAAAGTACAAGGACTGTGCTAAAAGACTTCATTTGTTAATAATTACAAATTATAATACTAATAATAATAATAACTTTGTAAATGGTGTAGCATATAATTTATCACAAACCTAATTGATTTTTTAAAAATTTAAAAAAAAACCTAACTAAATGCCCAATTGTATATTTTCGCTCTCTTTTAAAATTCGTTGTTTTTATTTTCGCCATTATTATTTCGCGATTTTACATTCGCGGTTATTATATTCGCTATTTTGGCCGGATACCGTCGGTTTCACCTAGGATAATCATGGTTGCGAAGATGCAAGATCTGGGCTTAAAATAATAATATAGGATGAATGGAGTCAGCAACTATTTATCATATATTTTTGAATTATCGTTTTTGAGTTTCGGGAAAGTTGGTGATTTTTTAACTTGAACTATTATTAGAAATACAATCGGTTGATTGCCGTTGATCAAAAAAATGTAGATTTGGCTATTTATTTAGTCAACAACTATATTTCAGAAGAATCACTTTTCCCTCTAAAGATATGGATAGAAAATAGTTATAGTTTACAGCAAACGACAAACGCAAGCGAGTCTTTTCACAAAAAATGTAATATTTTTTCCCGTCCAAAAATGTATATATTTTATTTAGATGTTTTTAAAAATATTCAAACTGATAATGTAATATTGGTTAGAAAATCACTTATTTCTATACGTCAATATAAGAAACAACACTGATACAATATTTTATTTGTTGAAAATAAGATAAAATAAAATTAGAAATGAAAATAAAATAACAAGGTTATATTTTATAAAAAGCTTCTCTTATAAGTATAAACCTAATTTTTGATTAAAATCACTATTATTATGATTATTTATTTATTTTATTATATTATGGAGTGTATTGATTTTGATTAAATTTAAGTGATTTAACGTAATTTACTTTTTTATTAGATTTGATAAAATAGTATATTGTGTGGCAAGGGTGGGAAGTGAGCCAAGGACGCTTTCGAACGCCTTCAACCATGGTCGAAAACAAAACTTTCGGTGCAGGCGTGACAAAAAAATTTTTGATTGACTTATTGTGATTATATTTATAATTGTTATTTATTTCATTGTTTGTTTTTTGAGTATTCCCGATGAATGATTAAAATACATAAATTGCGTTCTGGATTTTTTCGGGAATATCTGTTTTGCGGAACATGTGAACCTCACGTATATTTTCCTCCATTTTACCAATTACTTTGAATATTATGAATAAAACAATTAACTGTAGGTAGTCTATAGTGTATACTGTTTGTAGTATACCAGATAAATTGTTGTCATTATATTTATTATTTAAAAATGGTAGTTAAGTTGGTACCGTTCTGCTGTACATTGAGTGTTGAGTGGGTCATTGTTATGGGTGTGTTAAATTTAAATTCAATGATATATCGATATACTGTTTCTCAATGGAAATGGTTGGTTAGTCTATAAGTAACACTAAGTATATTTTACGTATGATATGCTTTTTGATACCATTAAAGTCATTTATTTTACTTTTAATAAAAATATTTCATTCATTATATTATTAGTATTTAATTATTATACCAATATATATTTATATATTTATACCCTATTGGAATATTATATCAACTTATAAAGTTATAAAAATAAAATATTAATAACATCTTCTGTAATTTTAAAATAGTAAAAATAAATTCATATTGTTCATAGTAGTAATATTATAGATTTATAGCATTACTGAACTTATAATGATTGCAAGTCTTTGAAACCGCTATAAAGTAATCTAGGTTAAACATTAAACGATAAAATTTAAAATCTGATACGTCAATAAATTATTGGTTAGTCAAAACTCAAAAGTCTGATAATTCTTATTGAGAATTTCTCAATAGTCAAAAATGTTTGATACCTATTTATGTAATATATAGTACTTATATTATATAATTTAAGTTACCAAAAAAATTGTTGCCTAAAATAAGTTCATATAATATAATACATACTTTACTGAATTCCTAGCTGGCTGTAGGTATACATATTATATTTAACACATTTTTCAATAATATTATTACTTTGATAAATATTTTTAAATAATTTAGTTATAAACTTATATAAAACTAAAAAAAAAACGAAAAAACGGGTAAGTGGGTATCGCTCTGCTATATATCAGGGAGTGGGGTGGACCTCAGACTATGGTAGGTTAAATTTGAATGCAATGATAGGTATCATTGTATACGAAAAACGATTCTGAACGAAGATGATTTGTCAGTCTAGGATATATTATACTTAAATATTGTAATATATTCTACTTTGAAACTATTTCAAACATTTAAGTAAAAGTTTCAAGATCTTAAGTTTAGTAATTTTTTAAAAATAACAAAAATCGAAAATTATTTATTAGTAAAACGTTATTTTACACGTGTATTTTTGATTTCAAATTAAAATTAAAACTTTAAACACTCGCAAAATTTTTTAAATTGAATAATCATCAAACTTTTTTATAATTATTCTAAGCTTAACTTATGGACAGCATAGAATTAAATTTTCAATTCTTAGCTTTTGATAGTAAAATATTTATAAATTTTTAACTATCAAATAGTGAAAAATATTCTTGATTTTGACGAATTTTTGTCAATATTTGAACTTCAAATGCTAATAAAAAAAAATTGTGCCTATGTATTTTTATAGTTTTTAAATGAGAGTTAGAACAAGTTAAGTGGACCCTTCAATTAAATTTTTAAGTAATTTGTCCTAGCTAAATTTTTTTTATCAACATTTATAAAAAAAAAATAAAAAAAAATTGAAAATTTCAATTGTCTATAAATAGCTCAAAAAAGTCAAAATGTTTTGAAAATCAAATCACGTAAAGAAAATGGCAATCTAAATAACTGGTAAAATTTTCAAGTATTTATGACTTATACTATTTGAATAACAACAAATATCAAAAATCGTTTGAGGCTAAATTGTTATTTAACGCGGTTTTGTAAAAATTTAAATTTCAAACACTCATAAAAAATTTTTGTCTGAATCCGGTAGAGTTTTTTTTACAGATAATTGAAGAAAAATGTATGGAAAACCTTGTACCAAATTTTCAAAACTTAGTTATAAAAGAAAAAAAATTTACGATTTTTCAACCACAAAATTACTTGCAAATTTTCGCAATTTTGACATATTTCGTATAAATTCGAACTTTAAGCACTTATAAAAAAAAATTGTGACTAACGATTTCGGATTTTTTTTTATCACTTTAAGAGCAACTTATAAGAAACCTTGTATTAAATTTTCAAGATTTTCTGGCCACCCAAAAAATTTTTGTATTTGAAGAAAAAAAACTTAGAAAAATTAAAAATTTCAATTGTCTATAAATAGTTCAAAAAAAGTCAAAATTCTTTGAAAATTTAACTGTGTATGGAGATAATATAAACATTTGGTGAAAATTTCAAGTATTTACATCGATTAGTTTTTGAGTTATAGTAAAATAAAAAATTCGATTTTGACGGAAACTGGTTTTGCGTAAAAAATCCCGTTTTTTCCGTCATTTTTTTAAGGTTTTTCCCGACTCATTTAAAAAATATTGAAAATTTTTAACTTTTGACCCCCCAAAGTACCAACTAGATTCAATTTCCTTTTCAAAGAGGGGTTGAAGTCCAAAATCGAAGCATTTTTACTGCTCCAAATGTTGTCGTCAGACACAAAAAAAAAAAAAAAAAAAAAAAAAACACACATCATTGTAAAATCAATACATTCATCACTCCGTTCAGAATCTAAAAGTGGATTTTGCCTTGCAACTTTATACTAAACATTTTTAAAATGATGATATAAAGTTGTATAGTTTTTAAACAAATAGTTTTATTTATATTATTAATTATAATAATTTAAATAAAATTAGATGAATAATGATTATAAGCTATGGATATCGGCGAATGGGGTGTCGATGAAATTGAAAATCACCATAATATGATTAGTATGCAAATTTCTGGATTTCCTTTGAACAAAAAACCAATGTGCGTTGTTGTGTACATTATATAAACTTACCTTGGTCCTGTAACTTTTCATTATTATGTCTTATTGGGAGTTTTAAGAATATATGTCAATGTTGATTAAAGATTGTTATAAAATTAATTAACAATTATAAAAATGAATAATTAAAATAAATAAATTAAACACTGTTTAACGCATATACAAATATATAATATAAATATTATGAATGTTATTTTGTAAATAGATTTTTATTAAACATTGATTTTGGTTTTTAATTAAAAATAAAATAATACTTGATAATATAGATCAAATAGTTTGCAATAGTCGGTATGATTTATACTGAATAAGTGCGGATTTAGTATATTTTTTGCTTGCCCCCCCCCTGTCGTCTAAACCACCAACAGGGATATTAAAATATTATTCTAAAGGAAGTTATTGAAAAATTCAGTAAAAAATACCTAAGAAAATTACAATTACAATATATGTAAGAAATTAGTGTACCTAATTTTTAAGTTAATATTTAATAAATACTGATGTTTGAAAAAAAGTTAGTTCTAATAAATTAAATAGGAAGTAAAAAGGTGTAACATTATTTTTTTCGAGCACCCTTGTTAAAATTTACTAGATTCGCGCCTTTAATTACTGTACCAATAAATAATTATTAGTATGATGTTTTTGTTTTAGGTTCTGCGAGCGATATATATATAATATCTATGGATTTTACAATGGTTAACGTTTTTTAAATTTTTTTTTAAATTTTCATCTTTAAAGATGGTTTCTGATAAGAAATTTAATCTAGTTATACTTTAGATTTTTAGATAGATCGTGATTAAACATTCTCAGCACTTTTCTAAAAAATCGGAAAATTTAAGGTAAAATTTAATTTTTAGGTAATTTAAAAATAAATAATCATATAGGTAGTTGAATTTTTCAATATATTATGTTTAAATTAGTATTTCCTGTAAATAATTTAATTTTAGAAATATTTAATGCCATTTTAAACTATTTATAGACATTGGAAATGTTCCATTATTTAGTTTTTATTAAATAAATATCAATAAAAAAATTTTCACTTGATAAAAATGCTTGAAAATGTAATATAAGATTTCTCATAAGTTGTTTATTTACTAATTAAAAGTATACAAAATACATAGTCACGATATTTTTTTATAAGCGTTTAATTTTAGAACAATTATTTGACAAATAAAATCTCGAACATTTTCATATTATTTAGTATATATGTTGTAGTTCTTATAACTGAGGCTTGAACATTTATTATAAAATTCATCACATAATTATGTATTTCATACTAAAACCAAAAAATAAAAATCCAATTACTAACACGTATACGTAAACAATCGAAATTAAGAAAAGTAAAACATAAAAACAATGCATTTCGATCTTTAGACCGTTAACTTTAAAAATAATGTTGGTATCAATTTTGTGGAAACTGGAAAGCATTTGTTAATGAAACGAAACCATACAATTCCAGCAATTATAAGAGGTAATTTTTATTAGAAAAATAATATAAAAACTACCAGAGCTACCAGAGTATTTAAAATACTTTATTTTAAAATATATTTTATTTTATATAATTAATTTTTAATTAATTTATTATTGAAATTTTTTGTCATATTAAAACAACAATAATAAAAAATATTGACTAAAAATGAAGGTAAATATCACACGTAAATCATGAAAATCACAATGTCACATATGAAAGTAGAACCAATTTTTTTTTTTAACAATTTCACCTAGCCTATTCACGTTACACTTACAATAGCAACCAAACGTAGATAAATAAATAAATAATAGTATTTTGTAAGTTGATTTCGCGTCGTGCAATAAACCGTATACCTACGTAGATATATTAGAATTTTTTATACGCTATATTTGTTGTAATGGAACAGTGACCATTGTTCATTAAATACATATAAATGATTCAAAGTCTTTTTATGTAGTAGAGAAAATATCAAATTCTTTTATTTTCTAAAAAATTTAAATTCGTCAATATTTACTATTATAAAGGTTACCCTTACAATGCACCTGTCAGATTTTGTGTTTTGTATAATATATAGGTATTTAATACCTAAGTATACAATTTTTTAAATTATTGTTGGTAAATTATTTAAGTAATATAAGAGTAGCGAATAATACGAATAATATATATTCAATATAATCTATTCTATATAATATGAAAATTATAAATTTTCATGCTCGTTTACAACTTGTATAGGCAACAAAAACTTTCAAGCCGTGCACTGTTATTCATCATCTTTAATGGGTTATCTATTGATCATATTCTACTGCCTTATTGTTATTGCATTGTTATCTCATTTAGATTATACATTTTAAAATTAATATCTAATTAAATTAAAAATGATAAAATATGTATTGAATTGTGATTTGTAGTTTAAACTTTACACTGTATTTTATCCATGACATAAAATACAAATTACATGAAATTATTACAATTTATTATATTATTGTTATATTTTACTGATATTCATCAATATGGCTGTGTATTTCGTAGTAGATAAGTCAGTAGCTCAAGAAGGAGTAAAAACCAAGAAACACGCCTTTATCATCGCTGTTTCAGCTTCTGAGTATCAATAATATAAATTATAAAACGATAACACACTTTTATCTTTCAGGTCAGCGTTTACCAAACTTTTTTGGCTAGCAGCGTTCTTTTTGAACTAAGGTTTTCTTAGAGTGCCTTTCCCGAGTCATACCATGACTAATCATAAGAAATAGAAAAAATAAATTAAAACCAGAAAAGTTGTTAATTTAGATAATACTAAATTGCTAATACGAAAACGAATTTCACAAATTCTAAATTTATTTGAAGGGAAACACTGATAAATAAATATTGTAATATTATAATATTATAATATTATATCTAATCAATATTGTTGATACTCGATTAAATATGAACACTTAACAGGACATTTTTATTACACATTTTATTCATTCAACACAATGAATTAATTCGATTGTTCAGAACTTTCTTTGAACATATACCAGCTAATGATTACAAAAATGAAAAATATTGCAGAAAAACACTTATCAGCTAACACAAAAGACAGTAGGTACAATGCTCTAACAATTAAACTCGTCAAGTGATGATCGTTATAGTGGACGGAGAATCTAACTTATGTGATATAATTTTTTACCGCAAAAATTACATTATTTGGCGAATCTCAGAAACGTATCACTCATACCTATGACGAATTAGAATATAGGATTTTTATTTTGGCAAGAATAAGATGAATATTATTATAATATAAAATTCATAAAGCTCTAATAATATAAGGAAATAAGTTAAAAATAAAGTCAGTACCATACATTTCTATTCATACTAAATTATGATTCACGAAAGCTCCAAAAATATAATACCTTGAAATATCGACAATATTTTTTTACAAAATATATTGTGTTAATATATATGCACGAAACTAAAATCAACAAATTCCTAGGTTATAGGTTAGGTTAGGTCCCAAGTTATGTTCCGAAGATTAAATAATTTAAATGATGAGTTGTGGTCTGTGGAATTATGGAAAAATTGTGTCAATTTGAAAATAAATTTTTAAAAATGGCCGTACTAATGTACTATCATACTATCGAATAAATTAATATTAAATATTAATTAAGACTTTATTTTAGAATTTAGAATCCATAACATACGTATAATTAGTATTAATTACATATTATGACAAATACGGCAGCTTATGTTTGTTTATTGTATTCACTGTATTCACATGAAATTATACATGGGATATAATTAAACAACTTTTGTTAACTGAACAACCACCATCGAATTGTCATGAAATATCCACTAATATACTAAAAAAAAAAAATGTAAATCTTAAATGGATTTCATTGACAATCATCATATTTTTGAAAGGACACATTGTGTTATACTATGGCTTATTCAATAACAATTTACCATACATTTTTGAATGAAAATAGATATACTTTCAGAGCTATCACTATCGATGACAGATATCAGTAGTATGTAATAGCAGGTTCACGATCCCTCCACCTCACCACATACCCACCCAAAACGCAATCACACAATCCCCGATATACCATGCAACATCCCCCTACCCACCCATTAGCTTTATTAGCTACGTTACGCATAGTCTTATATAGGTATAAATGTATGTATGTACATAGGTGGGGTGACGTAGGGTAGCACTATATAACATGTACTGGACGTAGGGGAGGAGTGGTGACGTAGCTGATAAAGCTAAGCGTGACGTAGTTGATAAGGCTATCATAGGGCGGATGGGTAGGGGTGATATTGCATGGTATAGGGGGGTTGCGTGGTTGCGTTTTTGATGAGCGGGTAGTGAGGCTGGGGGATCGTGAATCGGCTATTTCATACTACTGATATTCATTCTATATCAAAGATCAACTGAATATTATGGTAAATCCATTATTTTACAAGTATGTAACAATGATGGCGAAGTCAATAATCTTCGAATTGTACCGTACCATTATTATTCTCGGAAACGTACAAAGCACACTGTTCGCGAGATATTACTTCTTGATCTACAACTGATATTATTTAAATTTTATCATTGAGATATGCTGATGAATGCTACGACTCTCATATTCTTATCTTTCTATGTCTACTCTCCCAACTTATTAGTAGGACTTTGAATTATTATATTTATTATTATTATTGTTATTTGTTCTCTTCTTTCTCGTCGTTATCGTAATCTCGTACATTTTTTCTTGCATATTACTTTGTGAATTTTTTCCCTTGTTGCCATTGCGCACAAACAAATCTTTTTATTTATATATTTGACGTGTATTAATATCGCCATGCAATCGTTTTAGTGTGCTAGTACAACCACTTACATCTGGTTTTTATTATTAGTATTTTGCTATAAACTTCATTTAACGACCAAAATACCAAATGTTACAACCTTCTGCGCGAGTCACTCTTTGATATTCGTTCTCACCTTACTTTTGTCCGAGATTGGGACTGGTGCATGTTTGTCATCGCAGAAGTCCATCAATACCCTCGGGAGGTGTGTCTGAGAGCACATGATGCCATAGTTTTAAATAGATTAAGTTATTTTAAGACCTTCCAAATATTACTGTTTTTGTACCTTTTAGACATTGAACCAGACCGAATTGACCACAACGCCTCCGTTCCCAGAAAATAACCTGTACCATTCTTCTTTTCATTATTATTTTTAAACTCCTACCCCTCTGCGTTGTTGTTGTGTGATTATTAGGTCGCCTATCCACTACAAACCGGGCGTACATGCAAATTTGTGCAATAAATGTATTTGCAAAGACAGTGTTTGCGATAGAAACCAAGATGAGGTCATGATGTACAGAAGTAGTAGGTACATCAGAAATTATTAAGTAGTATTAACAATCTTAGTGTTTTTCATTCATAAATGTATTGGTGATAAGAATATGCCAGTTTTGTTTCATGTAATTGTTCATATTTATTACTTTCTATGTTCAAACAACTTTCATCTTTATCATATATACTCCATCCAAATCTTTTTAGAAATATAAAGTATCGTCTTCCCTATAACTAGACTCATTTATAGATGATGCCCTAAATCTTATACATTTTCTTCCAAGATATACTGATATACTGTCAGATGATTATTAATAAGGACGTCTTCAACGATGAGATAGAATACCGTTTTGATTCACTTATGACTCATTTTAATTATTAGTTTGCCTTTAACGGCATCAATTTATGTCTTTCATCCATTCTTGAATCTATTACCTCGGAAGCTAGGAAACTTTCTTTTTGTCATATTTTATTATATAGATTATTTATTTATAAACTTCAAACAGTTAGAAATGTTTGAATATTAGTTAAGCAATATATATAATATTAATAAAACACAGTTAACACAAAATATGTAAAAAAGACAACTCAATATTAACTAAATTGTAATATAGTACTATAATATAGCAAAATTATAACTAATATAATTAATTAAATATTAAAATAAAAATAAGTGTATTTATATTACGAAGCATTCTATGTAAGGGGTGATTTTTTTCATAGGATGAATTGTGGATTAGAACTTGTGAGAGAGAATGATTTCTGGAGAAGAAGGTATTAAAACTTACGTTAGAGAGTAGATCAGGAGCATCTACGGTGCCATCTAGGAGCGAAGATATAAAGTACTCGTCAGCATCTTGTCGACGAGATAATAGCAGCGGTATTCCTAATATAGTACGTATTAAGGAATAATCATGTGTAGTGTGTAGAGTGTATTATCTTCATATTATGGGCAATGTAAGAAAGAAAATTATTTTGGACACGCTCGAGTCTTAACTCATCTTTTGTCAAGTAAGGATGCCATTAGAATATTTTATTAATTTAATAGTAGTAGCTTCCTATTATAAAATGTATAGAATTTAAAGAGTTTTTATATTTTAAATTACCTAATTCAACAGATTACTTAATTCTTAAAGTTTTGATAGCTTAGCTCAAATTCAGTTTCTCAAAAATTATATAATCTTTCGATAATGTTTAATTCACCGTGCGTTATTTATGTTACAGTGCAATGTAACAATAATTTATTTTTCTATTTTCTTCAATTTCTTTAAATGCATGGCAAATTAAATACTAATACTAAATACTAAAAGGTACATTTTTGAGGTTTTAGAGAATTACGGTGAATTTTAATTAGAAACCATGTTTTACATCGTACAATATGCTAATTAATAATATCCATATTTATGAAATGTAAGTGGGTATATTTTATATAATATATTACGTCAGAAACATAACCATCGAAATTTGTCGTTATTAATTATTATATCTCAGAACTATATCAATACATGAAAACCTGATATAATTTCTTTTTTGAAAACATATGTAGGTACTTACTATAGGTAAATCAAATATTAGTGTTCGTACTTATGCAGATTTTCATGTTGATTAACTATTGTAATTATAAGTTTAACAAAAAATCAATATTATAAATTAATACTAAACCCATGTTTGATGCATAAAGCGTATAAAAAAAATATATTCTGTATTAAAAATAAGTAAAATGCTACTTTGCAAATAGATTTTCGTATGAAATCTTGGTTAACAAGCGAAAATCGTGTTTTAGTTATACATTATGGCTTAATTTTATAAGCTTTTTAAATGACGTCTTACTTCTTGACGATGACAAATATGTTAAAAATAATCACAATTTACATTGAATTTAAGTTTAGGTATTGATAAATGGCTATTAATATCTAGTTATTAATATTGGTATTATATTACTGTTATGTATAATCATGTTCAATAAATCTTCAATGTATACATTGGAAGTATAAATAGTGTAATCTTAAATCGCCATACATAATGATAATATTTATTTAATAATAACATTACATATAGCTTATAGAAATAACATCTTAATCATAAATAGAAAAGTAGCTAGCTTAGCCAACAAACCAACAAGTATAGAAATACTTATAACGATTGAATTTAGTTATAAGAAATTAATTCTTAAGAAAACAAAATGAACAAATTTATAAAAGACTACAATATCGCATAAATAAAATACTTATTAATTATAAAATAATTATAAATTAAAAATATTACTAATATAATTCTTGTAGTTGTTAAGATTATTAATATTATATTTATGAAGCAAAGAAATTCCTTAAATTATTGCACTATATGTCGTTCATATGTTTAAATAAAAGTACAAACCTTAAAGACAGAATAAATTAAGTTCATCAAATCATAATAAATAAATATAAAATATAATTTGAAAATAGCCAATTAAAATGCTTAGCTATGATACAAGTCCTAACGCCTTAGAAATTAGAATACATTAATACAAACCCATTACGTAATATTAATAGTATAATGAAGTACAACTTAATAATTTTATACACCTACTTAATATTGAGAACGTTGATGATGAATGATAATAATTGTTAATAGATCTACAATGTGTAAAAGAATAATTCAATTTAATATTTTTCAAGATGGATTAAAGTTTATCGAAAAATAAAACTAACTGACTTAATATCGAAAAACAATTTTATTATTGTTAATTAATTATAAATTAATCCAAATTGTTTTGTGTTTATCATTTAAATGAGATGTTTATTATATTTCAATGTTTTTTTATTAAACAATAATTAATATAAATACCAGTGACGCAACTAGAGTTCAAATCTTGGGGGTGCTACAATTATGAATTGCTTACAATGCCATGGGAGGCTTTGCCCCTCACACCCCCCAACTTGATATAATCCCAGTATTTAGATTATACTATATAATATTATATTCGCAATATCATTTTTGGAAAAAAAATATGACACAATTCATTTTTTTTTATTATAGTATTTGATTATTTTGATTATACTACATATCTACATTCTAAAGTGTCGAACATCATTTTCTATCTATATTTTTATGATTAGAGCCTATGGAAGTTCATGCATTTGCATGTTTTTACTGAGTGCATCAAAAAGTTGCTGGATGAGATAACAAATCACAATCTAACGAGTTCAAAAATTAAATTTAAATGTAGGTACATACAACATATTTTCGTATATTTTGAGGTTTTTAAAAACATATGCATACTTTCAAATAAAATTGCATTTTATTACATTTTAATGTTATTTTTTTATTAATATTTGACGATAATGTTGAACTTTGAGTATATTTCAAAATTAATTTCTTGAAAAATATGTCCTTTTAAAAACATTGCCAATATAAAATAAATACCTGATGAAAATTAAAGATCTTTGCTTGGTCGGGCTGATAATTGTCGTTCATTTGTAATTGAAAATCTATCAAAATATTCAAAATCCCTAGTTGTAAATTTTAATTCTTGAAGTACCTAAATATAATATATTATATCATATTGAAATTGTACATATTTTTCTCCATCTTTTAAATATTATTTTTATTAAAAACAAAAAATCTTAACGTAAAAAAAAAACAAAATACATATTTAGTGCATATTTAATAATTTTAAGCACATATTTGCATACATATTTTGATATAGTTTTTAGTGCATGAACGTCCTGGCCCGATTTATGATAGGTTAAATTACTAATAAGTAAAGCGCTGCTGTAACATGTTGCTTCGTAACCAATCTTTCAACTTCCTCATTGAGGAAAAACTTCGTCTGCATGTTGCAGAACTGACAAGAGGTATGGTTAATGCAACCTTTGAAAATACTTCTTTATTTAGAATTTTTTTTTTTATGTCATCTAACCTGTTTTTTAAATTGTTCTTTAATACATTTCTGTTTTTATGAACTCTGTGTTTGAATTTATTATGTCATAAAATCATAAAATAAACTACATTGTTAAAATTAGATGTTTGAAATTACAAAGACGTGGAACTTGAGGGTGCTTAAAGTAAAGCTGGGGGTGCTTCAGCATTGCTTTAGCACCCCCGTAGTTGCGCCACTGATAAATACCCACTAAAAATTATTTAAAATGCTATACGGGGCTCGTAGGTATCCAATTATGCAGACATGCAGTGAATCTAAACTACTATATAAAGGAAACGTGATGTAGTGATTAAATTACCTATCGTTTTCTGAACAAAAAAAATATTGATTTTTTGGAGTGCTGAAATAGTGCATTCCCTGCACTGTATTTCGAGAACCAGTCAAACAAATTTTCATTCAAATTCATCAATTATTATTATATTAATGTATTTTTATGTATATGACCAGTATCGGACGAAATTATTCACTAGCCATGCCGTTTACTATACTTAACCTCCGCGGGTAAACTCAACCACTCGTCCGCTTCAATTTATTATTATTATTATTATTTTGCAACACGACGCTCACCTGCGCCAGTCCTACATAATAATAATAATAACAATAATTATTATTATTCCGTAGACAGCGACAACTAGACCCCGGAGACCGCGTGCAGACCACGTTATTATTATAATAAACTTTGACCGACTCACATTACACTATTGTTACATTGTTACAATATACTGTATTACCGTATTTTATCAAAACGATTTATGACTTGATATGATATGTCGTTTCTTTTGGTGGAAAAAATGAGCTATACTTACAAAACATTCGATTTTCAATCGTGTGTCGATCGCTCCCGAACCAACGTTATAATATTTTGTTATAGATCAGGGGTGGGCAACTGGCGGCCCGCGAGCCTTTTTTATCTGGCCCACGCTACATTTTCAAATTGCATTAGGTATACTCCATTTCATTATAAACAAAAATAAATACTATTTAAAATGTATATTTTGAATGACCATTTTTTTTTTGCTCTGGCCCGCTATATTTTAAATTTCTAAAAATTGGCCCTATAGTAACTTTGAGTTGCCCATCCCTGTTATAGATAATAAAATAAAATAAATACAGCTTTCTAATGCTGACGATACATTTTTGGTCTAATAAACGTTTATATAATTATAAAATATGCACTAAAAAAATTAACTATTGTACACCTATTAAATATCACATCTTGTATCTTGTCATCATATTATCATAATACGTGTTTAGGGACAAAGTAGAAATTAGTATATTTTATGCAAATTGTTAATAGGTATTTAAGATGATAAAGTAGGTATGTCCAGTGTCATCTCTGTATTGCAACATATTATCCATTTTGAAACATTGTAAAATATTTTCAAAGTTTTTGACTAAGCGATACATTTTTTTATCAATATTTATAGATTAAAAAAAAAATGTTCATGTCTTTTATTTCATCTAATTTTTAAAATTCTCAATTTTAAATAATTTAAATGATCTCTCAATATCACAACATAAATTAATAGTTATACTATGAACTCACATTACTCACGAATAATTCGTATTGTAATTTGTCATTAAAAGTTCACACAGCCCATAATGATGAATGAATTAATGAATCAGTTAGATTCTACATTAGCCGAAAGTTCTTTAAAAACGCCCGGTCGATATTGAAATGTTTCAATGATTATTTGTACTACTCAAACATGCTAGACAATGTACAAAATATTCAACCAATGTACCTATAGGATAACCAGAATTTCTACTTTGCCTTTGTCTGCAACATAAATAATATATAACGTTGCTATGTATTTATGATGTGTGGCAATGTTATACTAAATGTATTCAAAAACATTAATACCTATATACATGTATTCGTAGAATAAAATATAATAAAACTGTTTTAAAACATAATTTGTTCGAAACTATTGATCGTATTGACATAATATTTACAACATACGAATTACATTTTAAAATAGAGCTCTTAGTAATGTATAATAAAT